>NDXB01015928.1:227256-257165 GCA_002631895.1 Agapornis roseicollis | reverse complement strand
CCCCCCCCCCCCACCCCCCCTGCCCCCCCCGCCCCCCCCCCCCCCCCCCCAGCCCTTTTTCCAAGTGCACAGCGCCTGTAAAAATTCCTGCGCGCTATTTGCAGGCAAGGTCACTGTGAAAGGGCATGGCTGGGAGCCAGGCTGCTTTCCAGCGGAGCTGCAGGCAGGGGAGGGGAGGCTCAGAGCTCAATTAGAAGTTTCTCCAGTCTAGCCAGGAGGCTGGGAGCCCAGACTGCGGCTGTTCCGTCCTGCCGCGCACGCCCTGTCTGCCCCGCGCTGACGCACGTTGCCGGCATCCGCGGAGCCGCAGTGGGGAGGCCTGGGCAGGAGGCTGTTTTCCCCAGACGGTCTGGTAAAGCCATATGTGGTTTTCCGGCACGGCATACCGGGATGTGAGATGTGTGTCACATGGCTTTTAATAGCCATCGGTGTTCATGGCAGTGGGCACGGATGGTGCTGTGTGTACACATACCTGGCGAGGTGTTTAACTGCGATCCCTGATGGTAAGCCCGTGGAGAAACCTCCAAGACTGACTGTGCATCTGGCCTGTGATGACGGCATCCACTCACCCCGCCTGCAGACATGAGCCACTCCTTTGTCATTCAGAGACAAGCAGGGTCATCCCCAGCGAACAGATCATTAATTCTCTGAAGCCTTATTCGTCTCGAAGCAGAGGAGTAACACACACGGGCTCGGTAACACACACAGTGTATGTGAAATACTGTCCAATGTCACCCAAGGGGAACCTTTGCCCTAAAATTGTCACACAATTTCCCTGGCTGGGACTACATCCAAGGCGAATCCATTCACCAGCACCGCATGACTTCCTTTAATGCCTCCAGGACAGGCAACCCCCTACCAGTGGTTTAAAGAAGCATTTGCCTGGAAGCTTGCTGCCTGCTGTATTTTGTGTGTGTGTGAGTGCACATGTCCACGTGCTCCACCCTAAACATTACCTTGAGCTTTTTTCAGGTTTCTGACCTGATTTCTCTGCCTACAAAACAGCAGCAAAGGCTGTCAGACAGAGAGCAAGGATCTGCACTGAAAACAGCCACCACAGCTAAAACAAGAGACGTTAAACAGAATATTAAGCAAGAGTGTTTGGATCCCATAAACATAGTGCCGGCTACTTTTCAAACTACCATGGATATACACTTCATGTGGAAAGGTTACTCGCTCAAGATACTATAAATCCTCTTCCCCCCATCTTGGTTTTCTAGTTACATGTTCTAATTGGACTCAATTTGCCACCTCACCTGGGAAATGAAACTGCATCTTTAATTATCTACATAGTTTTTCATATAGGGACATTTTGACTATGTGTTCATATACAGACATTTGCATCCTCCCCAAGCATTCGCCCTGCTTGCTGAAATACGGGGAGTTTGAAACAACAGGGTTAATGGACCAGCAGGACCTTCTCTCTTCCCTGAAAACTGGGAAGCAATCCCATAATTGCACAAGGAATCCTCTGCTAACAGACACACATGGTAGGCCAAAAGCCTGAATGTGCTCTACAATGCAAGGGGTTTTTTGGTGGACACATTCCAATGTCCACAAGGCTCACGCTGCTCCCCTTAAGCCAGTGTACGCCAGCGTATCTGAAATTAGAGCCCATTTTCTGGAGTTTTTAAGGTCATGTCACCTTAGATTTTTTGATAGAGGCTGAACAGTGCTTGCCTGAGAGCAAATTCAGCCAGCGCTCAGAGGCGTTGCTGCATGTGAACTGGAAGAAGTGATTAAAAATTAATGCAAGCTAAGAGATAGAGAAACCTGAATGGGTGTGCCCGTAAAACACACTTTCAATCTGTCTCATCAGCAAGAGAGAAGAAATGAGATTCTTATAATACCAGACTCTTGGGAAGTGGTTGGGGCATGAACTCGGTGTTCTTTTACAGATTCACCTCGAACAGCTGAAAACAAGAAACCCCACATTACCACAGAGAAGTTTCTTCCTTATTTTAGGGTGGGGATGCTGGAAGGAGGGCAAAGGAAGCATGGGGGGGTGGAGGTACAGCTGTGGGTGGCTATTGCACTGCTGGGATGTGTAATCACACATTCTATAACATATGGGAGTAAGCTGGCCTTGTACCATTCACTTCTGTCTGCTTTTTATCATTATTATTTATTATTATTGTTGTTGCAGATACATCATTAAGCAACCTTGAGAGAAAACAGAACCTACTTCTCAAGGCTTCTCTGTGTCTGAGCTGCTAGGGCACACAATGTAGAATACATATACAGCAGGAAAAGGAAAATCAAACTGAATAGCTTGTCAGGAAGTTGAAGGCAAGTAATTCTGTTGTTTTACACTGCCTTCATGCATGAACCTATGTTTAAGATACTTGGTTTGGCTGGTAACTGATGTACCAGCCAAAGAGCATAACCTTTCATTGTCCATCAAGGAATGTCCGTCCCCAAACTACAAAGCTACTGATGCTTCCCAGAGCAAGCAATGCTGTTTGAAAGTTTCATGGATATTTGGATTTTAGTAATTTAACTGGAAGATACGGTTTCTGCTTTGGTGTCCAGGAAAGAGCAGGATTCAAACTTATTCTCCTAAATAGAATTAGCAGTTTATCTGGAAAAAAAGTTAATTTCTAGTTTGGAAAAAAATAAATAGGAGGTATCCAGTTCATTGGATTAGCAGCAACATTCACAATTAAGCTTCATGAGCCCTCACAGAGAGCTGGGACTGCTGTTCCTTTCCCATCTCCTCACTTTCTCTACCCAACACTAAAAATCCCAGTCATTTCACTAACAAGTTCAGACTGCTTCTGTTCTTCCCAGCAAAGGGTCCCAACCCATGACCTTTGCCATTTCCAAGCCCTCTTGACTCTTCCATGCACCATCATCTACCCCTGGGATTTCCATTTTTTACTGCTCCCTCTCCATTACTGATAGTATAATGAAAGATGGAAATGAAGCATAAAAAAAGGGTAATAATAAATGCATGCCCTTTATATTAGGACAGAGGCTTGTATGCTGTGACAGAAATACCTTGCTATCGATACCATCACTGACTGGAAGGCCTTGAAAGGAGGCTACCACCAGACCTTGGGTCAAGACCTCAGCAGAGCTACATCACCACAGTTATTTAAATAGATAAGTAAATCAGTTAAATGATTCAGTGGTATCACCCACAGGCCACCTTATAAACCCACTCAGGGACAAAACGTGTAGGTCTGACAAATTCACCACTGACCACTGTGAGAGTATTACCAGCAAAAGTAAACACCAAAATCCACACAACAGTAAATGCCACTTGCAAGGGGAAAAAGGATAATCAATAGAGAAATGGTCCCTTCCTTGATTCTCCTCCTGAGCACAGAGCACACACCATTTCCCTTAATTATTCCTGATGTTCATTGTAAGTTGCATCATTTTGGAACACCGACGGTATCATTTTTAAAACTCTGGTTGCCATAGCAGCACAGAATGTGGCTCTTCACTGTTCTCTGCCTGCACATTCCTCTGGCAAGAGCCTGCTTTGCCTTTGCTGCTTTTTTTTCTTAACAAAAAGAAAAAAAAAGGCATCTCCACTGAGCAACAAGAAATAATGACAAAACCCCACGAGAACAAGCACGGGAAGAAAATGGTGGCTTAAAAAAAAATATGGGGGGGAGGAGAGAGGAGCAGAAACTGGGCTGGAAACTACAGCCAAGAGGACACTTTTCTTCTAAAGGCAGAATGCAGGCAGTGCATTTTGGATTGTCTCAGGAAGGTTGTAAATTCAGACAAACCAAGCCACTTCCTTAGTGACAGCATTTACAGCACAGCATTCAGCCATTGTTTCCCTCTGTAAGGTCTTAGGCTGGACTGATTACTTCAATCCAGAACTTTAAACCTTGAGCAGGCTTCCAAAGAAGTGGAGGCAGGTGATAAAGACCAGGTTTCTATGCAAGCAAGCAGACACTCCCTTACCTTGGCTGCCACTACCCTTAGTAACCTCAGCTGTCTGCAGGAGTTCTGAGGGGCAAAGCAGGAGGAAGAGAGGGCAACACAGCCCCTTGTAGAGTCCTGCAACATGGTCGCTGGAAGCGTCACTTCCAAGACAAAGTCGATCCTGCTCTGAAATACATCACTTGTAAAGATGGGAATGGAGAACAATTGGCATTACCACCAAGTCTGGCACTAAAAAGAAACTGGTACTAATAATAACAATCCCTTAACAGTGCATTTTCCATCTGGCAATAAAAGTCTGGCCATCCCTGTCCTACATATTTTACAGTTACTTTAGAGTCCCAAGTGTATTTTTTCATTAGGAATCTTCTAAGCGAGAGTCTTATCTCAAATTAGCAGGGTGCTGAGCAGTCCCTCTTTGAAAAGGGATGGCAGAGTGGAGCATTTTTTGCACCTCATTGGACTGTGTCCTTCAACATTAGTAGTAGGGTTTGAACCTTAGTTTAAATAAGAATACAGCCTTGTCAGTGATCCTCCAACCTTATTCATTAAAACAAGGGTTGCACCTCTTTCATGGGAACTGCTGCACTTCCTGCTTTCCATAGCCCTAGAGAAAAAAGCTAGTGAGACTTGCTTCTGAAGTGCTTCTTCCCTTCTGGCTTTCACTAGCAGCAAGAGTGAAAATTTAAATTAAAATCCATTTCTCCAAATGTTCAGTGCAGCCTGGTTTTGGCACAAGCACTCAAGCCATTTCAGCCTTCCCTAACAAGCAGCCTATCAAAAAAGATAACCCTCTAAGTGCTTCATATAAATCTGTAAGCAGCATTATCTCTGGTTTTGCAGACAGGTTAACAGAGGTAAGGATTTTGAGTCCATCACTCAGCAACAAGACAGGAACAGAAACCAATTGTTCTGACCTTCACGCCAGTGCCCAGTGCTTAAGATCACAATATACTCTGATTGTAAGAAAATAAATGACGTCCTAAGTCAGAAAATCATCCAGAATGATGTAAAAAAGAAAGATACTGACTAAATGACAATTAGAATGACATAGGAACCTCCTGATTTTCATCAGGTCATGAAATGTTGCTCCAGGCAGAATGACCAGGTCTTGATATTATAGTCAAGATACCACTATGGCCTACGAACATCTCATTCTATTTCTGTGCTACCATCACAATGCATTTTTTCTATGCTCTAGAATCTCCTCAAAGAGGGTATCCTCACATAAAACACTTAAGACTAACAGTTAGTCCTGTTCATATGTTTAAAGAATCAAAGTTTTGTGCCTGGAAAAACAAGATTCACACAAACCTGTTCATTTCCATGTTTCCTACATGACCAGCTTCAGAAGCTCACCAAGAGGTGAACTTAGGAGAGGGTAACCATATCATGAGGAGGAAAGCATCTTAACATGCAAATTGATTAATAGGAACAACTGTTCATCCGTCTACCATACTGCAAATGCTGACAGCCAGGAACAGGAATGGGATGTCAGAGCAATGGTCTAATTACAAACCCAAACAAAACCCAACTCCCCTGCGAGAGGACTAAGTTTCATGAGATGGAACAGACAATGCAACCACAGACAAACACTTCCTCTGATTTCTGTTTCCATTATTGCTTCATGTGTTTCAAAGCTCAACACCGTGAACCTTCACTGCCCTCTTCTCAGGTGTAACAGCCTACTTACGTTATTTGAACAGCTTTAAAGTAAAGGGAGGAGCAGTGTCCTGACCAGCCAGCCCATCTGATGCTGCTGGTACTGGTTGAGATTAACTTATAAACTGGATTGTGCCCCGAGTTCAGAGTTCAGCCTTATCTGCACAATCCTTCCCCTCTTTACGCATTCCAAGTGTTCTTACAGCTTCAAGTCACTAAAGCTTGTGATATTAACCTCTACCCAAGCTTTCACAGAGCTGTTTGAAGGAAAAGCAGGCTTGGCAATTTTTTGACAGCGTATTTTTAAATGCACCAGTTTGCAGAAACAAAACAATTTTCACTTCCTTCAAAACAATCCATATGTCCATTCTTGTGTCTGTGCTATCTAATGCAAATCATTCTGCTTTCAAGCTGTGTACAAATAGAGACCAGGCACTTGTCACTGGATACATCAAAAAGGCAAATAATCTTGGAAGTAGTCATGGAGCCAGCAGGGACACCTCCCTGCGAGCCTGTCTTGTTCAGATTTCCTCTGGAAGTGCAGCTGGGAATCAGATCTATTCCATATTCAAAGAGTGACAGGCAGATCTGATGTGATCTGAATGCTGCAGTATCATTATTCCTGGGACACAATGGCAGTGTGTTCACAATGGCACTGCTGCTTTTTGCTGTTCCATTCGCTTGATTATCAGCTAGAGCAATCTGTGAAACCGGCAAGTATTTTGGGCTATTTTTATGACACATACACCACTGCACATTGGGAGTTCAGTTTTCTTCACCTATCTACTGCCTCCAAGTTGTTTTCTTCAGGCTTACATACTCACCTTCTCAGGAGTGGGAACATCTATTCTCTCACCAGTACCTCCTATTTCTACCATAACACAAATAAACTATGACTAAAAATATATGCGATGACTCAATAACATTCTGTGGAACACTGTACAACAGATCTACAAACCTACAAAAGTGCTTATTCCTTCCCAGAAACTGACCCCTTCTGAGGTGGTTTTGCTTTAGACAACCAAAAACAAACATTCCCTTCCTGACTTTCAACATTTTGTGACAAAAAGGGGGAAGTTCAATAGCAGCCAAGACGTCAGACTTTGATTCTGAACAGCTAAGCAAGGAGAACAGCTCATGCCTCTCTCTAAAAGGCTCTCAAGAAGCAGCTTGGAAGTTGTAGGACAGGTCTAGCTCAGTCCTGGCTATCAGACTACAAACAGGAAGAAAACCTAAGGAGGAAAGCTGATACCTTACAACAAGTTGGCCTTATTTTCATAGAATCATATGATTACAGCGTGGTTTGGGTTGGAAGGGACCTTGAAGCTCATCCAGTCCCAATCCCCTGCCACAGGCAGGGAAACCTTCCACTACAGCAGGTTGCTTCATGCCTCGTCCAACCTGGCCTTGAACACTGCCAAGGATGTGGCAGCCACAGCTTCTCTGGGCACCCTGTGACAGTGGTCCACCACCTTAAAAGAAGTATTTAAATACTTCCAAATACGAAATTCAAGCAAGCAGAAAAGAAAGCTTCATCTGGCAGTGGTAAACCCCAGCCAAGCCCATATTACAAGCCCTGTCACCTGAAGTCAACCAACATTAAGCTATGTTCCTCAAGAAAACCAGTTACAATGAAAACCCAAAATACTCCGCCACCAACACTGGATGCTCTAATGCAATGTGTGCCTCACTCCTCTCTTGGATGCTTTTTAAACTGCATCTCAGCAGAACGCTTTCTTTCAATGCCATCTGTAAAGCACAACTTCACATGAATAAAAAAGGCAATATTTCGCACCAAGACAACTGAGGGTTCCCTGGAAGGAGGAAAAGAGAGAGCAAATGAAAACCGGAACTGCAGTGTGATCCTATGGAGATCCTTATCTTAATTAAACACATCTTCATTCTTCTGCCTGTTCATACCCTTAATTTTTGCACAACCTGATGAGCAAATGTGTCTTTTGGGGTCTTGTATTTTTCATTTTTACAGAAAAAACCCCACTATTCTAAACTATTAGGCTGTTTTTAAGGTAGCACATGAAATTTAAATACCTATTTCAATATTTAGGCTATTTTCCATTAAGCATTTAGTTAGGCAGCCTCAGCAAAAGACCACATTTCCTTCTGCTCACTTTTCTGGGGATTCTCAGAAGATGCCCATGATGAATTAGGAGAGACACCAGTGAATTATGAAAGCTAATATGCAATCAGGGAACATGCACTTCTCAAAATATCCACCCAGGTAAAGTAATCAGTGCTCTTAGACAGTTCTCTAAAGATACATACAAAATCTGTAATACAGAAGAGCAGCTTTGCCATGCTTTGGCCAAAATATGCCCTGTTACTGCCTCTTATCAACAAAGCCCTAGAAATACTTTCCTATACTGTTTACAAGGAAATTTAAACTGTAATTTGATTGCAATGCATAGAACTGGTAAGACAGATGTCTCCTAACAAGAAGGAGTAATATATTGCGCTAGTGTTTAAGTGCTTTAAGAATCGTTTGTTCACATTCTATTTGTTGTTATAAATAATTTGGGAGGAGAAGAACTAAACTACTTCTATTACAAAATACATGTCACAAAACTACCAGGCATCCCCTGTGAAAAAAGAGATTTTCTCCACCTTTCAAAGGTCAGGGTAAGGACAAAACTCATCTTCCAGTCAGAAAGACAGACATTCATCTGGAAAGCAGCTCAATTTAAATACAAGACACCAAATATGCATTGCTTACCTACTCCACCATCCAGCACAGAGAAACAACAGGACTAGGGGGGAGGAGACAAAGGGGGGGAGGGGGAGGGAAAAGTAAATTCTTGCTGCTTCTCCCCAAGCTTGTTCATTTCTCATCAGAATTTAGATGTCTTTTCTTTGCATCTCTTGTCATAGTAAGTCACATTTCCCAGAATTGAGTTTCACATTTTCAAGGGAAAAATGTAATCCTGAGGGCCCTTGAAATGGTTTATGAATGTACTGGGAATCAGCAAGCAGTAGGACATATCCATCCTTCTCTGGGGAAAGGAAGGATTCATGGTGTTAGAAAAGAGGCAGAAATGATGTGTAGCCGTTTCTCCCTTATTTCCAGCCCGGCTGTTTCTCCCACACTTGGGCTGTTATTCTAGGCAGCTGTGAAGTCTTGCAACTGCTTTTGTCTTCCGTTAAAATTAAGGTAAACACTCAGCTTCACTTGAAGAATAAAAATGTTTCATACGTTATTTCTAGAGCTTTCAAATGAGCTTGTAAGAAAGAGAGAGTGATGACTACTAAAAAAAAAAACCACATCCAGAGTCATAAAGAAGGAGATAACTCCCCTGACCTGGCCGATGCCCTGGCCAGTACTGATGATGGTCATGAAATGGGACTCCTGAAAACTAAACAGAAGGTAATAAACACACACACACACTATGACCTTTTGAGCTTTGCATCTACACAGAGGTACTAACCATGACGGTTCCATGGGGGACAGATTCCTGTTAGTTGTGGTGGCTGCAGCTCCTTCCTTCTCCTGCTTGCAAGCCTGTTCAGACCCCTGGGTTTGAACCAATGAGCCAGGTAGGCATTAAAAACAATGGCCCCGGACAACCAGGCTACAAGCTGCTGTTATCTTAATAAATTATATGCAATTTAAATGTCAAGTTGGATGCCAAGACAATCAAAGAGGCAGGCATGCACTAAAATGAACAGCCTGCAAAAAAATGGATTAACAAGAGGGGAAAATTCACACTCAGGTCAATTATCCCTAAATTTTCCAAGTAGGATGCTAGTGCATTATTTGAGCTATATTATGGGAAGTATCACCTGCATTCCTCTGCTGCCCTGTACTATCATCCCATCAGTAACAACTATGCCAAGCGGAGTTTGTAAGCAAGCAGATGGTCCCTGATGGTCCCCACAGCAATTGAGGAGGAATGGTTTCTTCCTGGCCACTTTCACACTCCCTCCCAAGTGACAGGCACTAAATCTGACACAAATCACTCACGCCTGCTTCATCTACCCACCTGCATGGCAGTTCCTAAATGCAAACTGGGGATGTGTCAGCCGATTTCCTACAGAACCACCCTTCCAGCCTCAGATTTTACAAGAAATCATGTGGCCTGGGCTTTTTAACATGCTTTAATAAACATTCAGACCAGCTTTTCAGGCTCAGCAGTTGATTGATAGCAATTAGTTGGCACTGACAAGGATATTGCTTGATGTGACAGACCAACAAAACGCAACGATTTGTGCCAAGAAAATGTGTTCAGAAAAGGTGGCACATCTAAAGATCTAACAGGGCTCCTGCAATGACAGAAAAAATAGTATTTAAATATAATGAGTAAGTTTAGTATAGATCAGGGGAAAGTAGTACCTCTCTGCATGGATGGATATGGATTTAGTAAGCTGTACAAGCTGCTGTTACAGAACAGGGGTAATTTGGGGTGTCTTAAATCTCTGCAATAAAGAGTATCAGGACAAAGGTCGGTTTTGTGCAAACAAGGCAACTTCATATTTCCTTCTTTTAATTCTTGTACCAAACATCACTTTCAGCCAGGCCAAGTCATTCAGTGTAAGTGATTTTTATATGCCAATGGTGTCGTTAAATAGATGGCAGAAAAAAGCACAGTTCAATTGTCATGCATGTCAGGAGCCTGGCATATGCTGAGTTGGAGATTCAAACTTCCTCTTTAAAGGAGAGCAATTAAACTGTGCATGAGGGAAGGAACACCAACATCATTCCTACCCTGAAAAGCTGCACTAGTTTCAAACCAAACTGGTGTCAACAGCAGTGGATTCATGTTTTGTGGTGGTTATACTTCATTTCAAGATGCTCCTCACTGACAAATCTAAACAACAAGGCCATTCTTGCCCAGCCTGTGTGCACACATACCAAGTCCAGCTGCACTGATGTACCTGTGTGAGTTGAAATTCATCCATTAGTTTAGATATTATGCAGATTTTCCACATGGACACAACATGCTATGGATCCCACATGTGTTAAACCTTAGGGCCTGATTCTATGATTCTTGATGACTTTATGTATATCCAGAGCCCCTGCAGAGCCCCAGTATCAGCTGTGATGCTTAACAACAGAATCTCCTCCTCCTGGGTAAAGAAAAGAAAATCACCCAAAGCCATCCTTAATTTAAGGTGGGCTTTGTGGAATTCTTGTTATCACGAGTTGTTACATAGCACACAACACTCACTCTTTTCCTTTACGGCCTTCTTATACCCCATACAAGCATTAAAGTAAGTTGAAATATTTCAACCGCCACTTTAAGAAAATACTGCAAAGCAGCTTTTCTAAGCACAATAAACAAGGGTCTGTCAACGCTCATTTTGGATGAAATACAGTGCAAAAAATACATTTTCTTTTACAAGGTGAAGGTGCCAGAAATTCCCTTGCCTCCAGCTTCTTTGACACATCTGGGAAAACGGGAAAGAAACAAGAGATGTTTTTCATATCTCAAATACAATCTGGGAATTCACTGCCACAAGACACGGTGGATGCCAAAAGCTTGAAAAAAACTCCAAAATCAATCAAGAGGCATTTGTGGAAGAAAAATCCATTGGGATATAATAACAAAAGGGGCCAGGAAGTTCAGGATCTACATGCAGTATCTGGGGAAGGCATACTGGGAAAGTATGGTTGGATGTTTGCCTTTGTAACGGTCATCTACCTAGTGCACCCACCTAGGCACTCTTAGGAACGGACTATGCTAAACCAACCTGAGATCTCACCTGCCAAGCCAGTTCTTAGGTCATCATTGCTGAAACAAGAAGAATACAGCAGTTCTGAAATGGCTCCTGTTTCAAAGCACGTGTTTCCATATTTAGAGCAGGGCTGTGCCTTACCAAGTTGCCACAGACAGCGCTGCAGGCATTTTCCCCTAAGGCACAACAAGTAACAGTAGTGTAAGTAGTTTTTCTGAAGATGTGGGCAAAGGAACATGAGTACTGCCCTGGAGACACTTCACATGCCATATTCCAGTGTCATTCAACCATAGATACCTTTGCCAACCACCTGGCATGTACATCATGGGATTCTAGATGCACAGCGACATCCCGCATGCCCTGCACTGCTGCATCCCTATGCACACTTCTGAAAGTGAACAGGGAGAGCACCTAAAGATCTAACTGATGTCCAGTGAAGGCAAACCTTTGTATCCTGAAACTGAAGTCACACAAGTCACAATAGTGACAAAAACCATCAAGGACTGTCACATCCATTCAAAAAAAAACCCCACCATTCAGAACAGGACAGGAACTGTGTAAGTTCAGCTTCATGTGCACCCAAATACACCCCAATTGTGAAATGAAGGAAACACCACTGGAAGATGAACTATCTGAAGCCTCTCCTCCCATCAGAGTCTTTGCTTCTCTGTGTAGCAGCATTTTAAAAGTGAAACAAGACAGTTTATGCCAGAGCAGGATACAAGCTTGTGTACACATTCTGCAACAGCTCCTCCACCTCTCACTGGATACATTGGGTAAGAGAAGAAAGTACTTTGTATGAGGATACGCAGAATTGATGGACAGGAAAAAACCAGTTGGCCAAAGCATGTTGTGACCAGGCACCTGCACAAATGAACATAGGCTTCTGTGGTTTGCTGGCAGACACTTGTGACTGACACCAGGTTAAGAAATCAGCCCTCTCTCTTCCCCTTCCTGTCTTGTGACCTTTCGTGCCACTTGGTAAGGTTTACTGTACGTAAGAATGTACAGAGCACACTTTCACTTGGAAATGCAAAATAATACCCTTAAGAGAGTCTTAGTTCTTGAAAAACACTGGGTTCATTTTTTTCCTAACCTACCAAGAGCACCAATTCTTCCAACTCTTGCAGGACGGCAATAAAAGTACAGAGTTGTGCTGGTATTTACTTCTAACTTTCTACTGCTGCATCTAGATGAATATGCCTGGTGTGTGAGAAGTTCCACAGATACTGATTAACCCAAATATCACTGAGCTCAACTTCTGGATTTACAGTAGCACATAATCTCAAGTTCTGGGAAGCACTGCTAGTCAGGTCAGAGCAGTATCCTAATGTGAAGCGTTTTTAAAGCACATGGTAAATCTTAATCATTTTAAGTCCCTAAGAGAATTATCCTAAGCAACTTCTAAAATTATGTCCTGAGAATTGGGATTTCAAAGTGAGCATTTCTTATCTTCCATGCATCATTAGAAACCCTCCAGCCCTCAAAACTAACCCCTGCCATGCTCCCCCTGGCTACTATACATTTTTGTTTAATTCCCCACTTCCAGACACAAAGTCCACCAGGAGCACTAGCTTAGTCTAGGTGGTGATATTTCAATTTCCATGTCATTCAGATCTGCTGCAGCAGATGCAAACTGGGGATTAGAACTGCAGCTTCCCTAGCAATCCACTGTAACTACAAGAGGCCAGCCTGTCAGGATGGCAGCAACAACTGGATATTCCAAAAAGAAATGTGTTAGCGAAGACAAAAACTCAGAGCACGTTCACCCATCACCCAGTACACAGGTTTACTCTCAGCCCCTGGAACTGTAAAACAGGAGGGAAGCTGTGCATAGATTTCTGTGGCATTTCAAGCTCCTCAGCAGGATACTATACTGAGCATAAACTGGCTGTTTAAATAAAAACTGCTTGGCAACGGGGGTTTGTATAATACAAACATCTCTACATAAAAACCCAAGGTAGCTTGCTCCATGTGACTCCAGCCGGGTCCACAGTAACACAGACCAGATGTGTGTTCTGCATTCCAGCATATTTGTTAAGCTGGAGATTCTGTGTTGTGCAGGGCGGGAAAAACCCCAGAGTTTACAGAATGATTCATATTAACCAGGTACGGCTGCTTAAAAATGGCCTTCTTTATTCAGAAAAAGAAATTAATAAGAGTTCTTGATTAGAAAAAGCTCATCTATCACCTCAAAGACATTCCATAGCCACAGTTTAACCTCGCTCATGTTCTATACTTGCTCATAGGTTCAGATAACCTCTCTCTGAATTTTGTTGTTGTTACAATAGCTTCAGCCTCATTCTCTCTGCCCACTGACTGATGCTGCAGTGGGGGTAGCAGCATTATGAGAAGGGAGAATCAGACTGAACAGCTCTGGCCTTCGTTTAATGCACAAAGCAGATCTGTCAGATGTTACTCCTGTCACATCTGATAAACTGGAATTTTCACCCTTAAAGTGAGGGTGGGTAAGTAGCTGGGTGGGAGGAGCAATAATCGCATACAACATGCAAGTTAGCAGAAGAGAAGACCTTATATAGTTATCCCAACTTCTACTTTCCTACAGGGTAATTCAAAGTATCCTACCTGCTGAATCATTTTATCTGTTTTCCCCTTTAATGTCATCTGGTTCTGGGATAGAATTGCCCATAAGTGCTCTACTGACAACACAGCATCTCTACTGGAAAGATTTTGAGCAGCCTCTGAAACTGTCATCTTGTTTTCCATCAAGATCTGGTGCAGCAACGTTAACAGCCCTGGATAAGCTCCTAACTGTGTTCTGGGAAAAAGGGAAAAAAGAAAGACAAGCGAAAAGCCTGCATGTGCCAGTGCACTGCTGAGGCTGCCGGGCCGCTTCACCCACTGCCCCGCGGCGCGGGGCTCAAGCCATGCTGGCTCCAGGCTCTCCCAGCCCAGCGCTCAGCCTCCACCCTAAGCACAGGCAGCAGCAGCCGGGGATAGGAGGGGCTGTCGAGGCCAAGCCATTTTACAGTCTCTCGGCATTCCAGTCCCTGCCTAATTCCCATCTTTGGAAGCAGAAAGAAGGGGGAGAGGACAGCCTGAACTTTTGACCTGGAGCGCAGACACCCAACCAGTACAGAGAAGAGCCATAAAGGTGTCTGTCCAGGGCTGTGATTGCACTACAATCGTCTGCAGCTTGTTTCCTCACCATCCTCCTCCCAAAAATGTTGATTACTCGTTTTACGATTGCCAGATGGTGGGCTCTTCTGAGAGCCTTCTCCATCCACTGTGACTGCCTGACCCCACATAAAACTGGAAGAGGCTAAGCCTTTTCCTACCCACTCCACTGCGGGAGGATGCAGATGCCTTCGATCCTTGAAGAACCTGATCCCATTTGTATCGACATGTTTTCAATTCTGTGCCCAGAATTCCAGCCCTGATTTAGACTCAGCAGCTGGTCAGCTATTCCTAAATCATTTATGTTACACTCAAAGCATACAACTCTTTTAAGACACAAACACGAGATGAGCTTCTTCTTGGCCTAAGAAGCAGATTTGAACTCTGACACAGCATGTAAACAAGGGCTACAGACCTCTCTTTGGGAGCATTTTATGTCACCACAGGTAAAGCAAAACTGCAATTTTTGGAGAAACTGGCCATGGGCACACAAGAATGGCAAAACCTACTCCAGAACTGCTCCCTGGTAG
The DNA here is from genome assembly GCA_002631895.1 of Agapornis roseicollis. Classification (NCBI taxonomy): domain Eukaryota; kingdom Metazoa; phylum Chordata; class Aves; order Psittaciformes; family Psittacidae; genus Agapornis; species Agapornis roseicollis. The sequence goes on along the minus strand of NDXB01015928.1, from coordinate 242,244 downwards.
ATACAGCCATAACCATTCCACTTGGGAATAGTCTGCAAAGATCATTTTCACCTCTCCCAAACAGACACCAAACTGGAAAACCTCCCACCAAAACCCCAAAAATATCTTTGTAAAATCAGTCCATGATAAGTAGGAATTGCCACCAGGGAGGCAGCAGACCCATCCACAACTCCATTCTAAGGACTCTGGTTATTGATGAATCTTAACCACCTTCCTCTGGACATTTCCTTGCCTAAACAGTGCCATACACTTATTCATTGTAAATCAGCACAGCTCCATTCAGTTAACACAGCTGCACGGATCTTCAGCGCTGAAAAAAGCAGGGACACCAAAAGTTCTTCCTGCAGGGACAGGCAGGATTATGAAACTGCAGGCACCACTACCACCAGCTGATATGCGCTGAAGTGGGTGGGCTCAGCACTACCCCACTGCAAATGCCATGTGGGTGATACAAGCAAGTATGTTTTGTTTAAGCTCCACTTGTAAGAAGCAAGAACCCACTTGCTTATCGGAGCTCAGCTGATGATGAGGAATGGCAATTCAAATGCCACTGATCAATCGTATATAACTTGACTTTTCCAGTGAAAAGCTGATTCTGATTTAGTGCTGGAGATGACAGCATTGATAAAATGGAGCTCTGACAAACTCAAGGAAAAAAAAGTCCCTTAGGGCCACTGAACACCAAGACATAACTTCCAACTCAGGAAGCCCCTAAGCCACATGTGACCACGTAGGTACTGGGGAAACAGTCTCTATATGTTCAGCCTAGTCTCCTTGCTTCAGCATTTACTATTGCCCACTTTCCAAGACAGGATGCTGGGTCAGATGGATTCACGGAATGGTCATTCTTACATACCCCAGTTAATAAAGTGGGTTTTTTCCTTCTAACTCCAGCCCACAGGCAGATCACATTCAGAGTTGAGTCACTCGGCTGTATTCTGTTATTTCATTCCCTCCTTCATCCTTTACTCCATCTGCCAATTGAACTGATAAAACCCCAAAGTTCACAACCTCACTGTCCTAGGATTCCCCTCAGATATGGTGTCCTCCCCCACACCAGTGATAAATAAGATTTACAGGGATGCTGACTGCATCACCCTCTAATCTCTCTCCAAGATACCAACAAGCCATAAAGTTTAGTGCAACCCCCTTTCTGTTGTTGTTTACAACACAGCCCTGCTTTAGCTTCTGTCTTGAATAGCAATCATGCAGGTCAGTTGGACCTAATTGCTCTGGGTGCCTCCTAATGACCACAAATAGCACCTTTTTAATGAGTAGAGAAGGGGGAGAAAGAAAGAAAATGGAGAAGAATTCAGCCTTTCAAGACCAGAAAAAGCCCCAGTTCCAGCTTCTCTCTATTATGAGCATCTTTAATTTCTCATGAACTTTACTAGGAAATGCACAGCCAGGAGCTCAGAAGGTACCTTAATTTTTAACACCCAGATTGAATTAGGGGATTGAGTCTCCTCTCACATACTTTAATTGGATTTTATTGCTCCCTCTTCTCCCTTCGGTGTTCTCTTTACTAAGTGGTACAGTACAGGGCTGTGATGCAGCAGTATAGATTGATGGATGCTAGCAGGAAGCCGCATGCTCACACAAGCAAAATGAGTGAGTACTTATGGCTAGTTTGGATAGGATTTCTTATGTATGTGCAGATTTGTTCAGGTGCAATCATCGCTTGTTTTATTATTCTTGTATGGATTCATCCTGGCCTGATAAAATTTTCTACACAAGACAGTCCCGTAAGACTTCTCAATACTCATCACCTCTCTTTTCCTTGTGATCCTTATCTTACTCTTGCTAGATAGCCCTAATATTAGAAAGCATCCTAAACATTGGAGTCCTTCACAGAACAAACCAAACCCACACAGATGTAGATAGTATGTTTGATTGGACAACTTCAAACAGATTTCTGTAGATCTGATACAACGGGATGAAAACTGTAACTCGTGAATGAGTGCCAGAAAGAATCAGTTTAACGGCGGTCAGTGCAGTCCAATACTCAGTAATGACCAGAGCCAAAGAGTATGAGCATGGTGTCCCAACTGTTCCACCTGGGGATGGATAGCTAATCTCTTCTCTTATAGATATACATTGCTCTGGAAGGGAAAAGTTCTTTGCCTTAAGAATGAGCCTTGAGTTCTTTGGAAGTTCAGCTCTTTGTCATTTCTTCCCCCTTCCCTACTTCCAGACAACTTCCAGACAAATGGAAAGGTTTCCAGTTCTATGATGGAGTTCTCCTTAATCACTCCTAGGACAAAGGATACATTATTTTGACCATACTGAGTTCTCTTGCTGTGCATTGTAAAACCTACACAGAGTTGAATAGTACATTCTTAGCGCACCTTTTTTCTGACACTTTCAGTTCAGTATTTTGTATTTTGTTTTTCTTTTCATCTAACATCTGGTCAGCAGAAGGGCTGATACATCCCTCCCAGTTACTGCATGCATGAAACTTACGTCCCAACACTAAACAAAGACCACATGGATCCTTCCAATACCGCCAAGGAGTCTGATACTTTAAAAATACTTATAAAAATGCAGGAAGTTATTTACTGAACTTAACATGCACTTGGCCTATAAATAAGTTAACACCAAGGGAAAGAAGGAAAAGAGGTTTGGTTGGTTTTTTTTATTAATTAGCACTGTGCTGGGAAACATTCTGAGGAAGGGCTGTGTGGAATGCGGGTACCTTTTATAGTGGCGCCTGCACACAACTGCACTCACTGTGTTAAACAAAATAGGAGTTTAAACATAAGCTCTTATTTTAATTCAGCAAACTAAGAAAGCACCCAGGAACCCATCCACCCCAGAATGAACACCAGCCATTCCTGCTATGGACAGCTGAACTGCAGAAAGGAACAGGAATTTGAGGTTTACTACAAAGAAGATACCTAAAGTTTCAGTGTATTTACAGTCAATGCTTGCTTTAAGAGGTTCAGGTAAATAGTTCAGTATATCCTTCAGCATCTTCTCAATAAAGTAACATCTTTCCCTAAAATAAGCTACAGAATCACAGACTAATTTGGGTTGAAGGGACTTCAAAGCTCACCCAGTCCCAACCCCATGCCATGGGCAGGGACACCTTCCACTAAAGCAAACTGCTCCAAGCACCATCCAGCCTGGCCTTGAACACTGCCAGGGATGAGGAATACTACTTTGCAAAATATGTTTCTCCAGAAAGGTCTCACAGCATCCCATGCCATACAGATGCCTCTCCCCCATGCACGCAGAATACAGTTTGGGGGGAAAACCAGAGCTAAACACAATTCCCATTTTACAAAAAATACATTATACCTGGGAAAGTGTATTGTGATGTGTCAATCTCATGCTGTTGAATTCCCTCCCTGTAATTTACACTCATAAGTAACTCTACTTTCAATGCAGCTCAGGGTATTTTGATAGTTATCCAAACTTTAATCTTTCTTCTCCTACACCGAGGTTGGTTTATAGGTTTTCTACTTCCTCAAAAGAGACACCATGTTACCAAACAGGATCCTGCTTAATTTTTGTGTGTGTGTACAAAGGGCAGCAATAAGTCTTCTGAAGATCTCACCAAAGGCAGCATGAGGATTTTCCTTGAAGTACATCTTGTGCTACTAAGAGTTCCACTCTCACAGTCTCTAACTATCATCAGTTGGACCTTTATATGTCAATTTATACACCAAGGAACCACAGAAGAACTTGCAGAGCAGAGTTCTTAGACTGTTCATGTATAACCTGAAGTTGCATATGCATGGCATCTCATCCTAATTTTTGACTAGTCCGAAAAGGAAGAGCAATAATTTCAATTTTGTGGCCCTCTATCCCCACAGAGGAGAGCTCAGTCACAAAGCTTCCTTTATGCCCTTCTTAACTGAGATCTCCAAAGTGAAATGGCGTAACATCTATTTTTATCCCTGGGAAATGACTGAGAGGAAGAAGGGAAGAAATAAAGATGAAAGAGAGATTAGATAAATTGCATCTACTTGTGCACTCCAAAACCCACCTCTCAAAAAAAATCTGGTTTCTAATTCTCCAAACTGGTAAATTTCCAGAAAGCATGTCATTATCTATACCAATGCAACTACATGTGGGACTGTGGCTTCTCTTCCCTCAGTGCTTTTCTAATACATCTCTCTATTGTTTTTGACTAAAGCTGTAGAATCCGTACAAAGTTAGCATACAGAAATTAAGATACAATTTAAAATTATTGATTCAGAAATGCCAGTACAGACGGAAAGATGACTAAGATGCCTCCAAGACAGAATCCCATCAAAAGCATGGAGAAAGAGCTTTCTGACAAGCCTGGTGTTAAGCTTCTCTATTTTCACAGTGCATAGCATACATCTGCTGAAAATCAGACCTCAAGGAAGTATCCCAAAACTGAAAACACAAATTGAAAGGGAAGGGAGAGTAACTCTAAGTGTCTAGAGCACCAAAGCAATCCAAAACGTTCTGGCAGTGCCTAGGGAGGAACCGAGTGGCAGGGCAGGTACCAAGTTTAAGCTTGGTGAATCCCAGGCTGTGCTAGGTCAGTGGAAACTGAGAGGTCAACCTCGTCCCTGACTGCACTCACGCTGCAGCTTGCCGCTTTAACCAAGACGGGTAGTCGTGACACCCAGCTTTTCTTCTCAGGTCTGAAGATACAATAGGGAGTTCAGAACCCCACGCTGGAGGTGAAGACTGGTCCTGAGCTGCATGCCTCGAGGAAGAGCTTATCAAGTCATCAGATCACAGCACAGTCTGGGCTCTAGGTTCTAATTGCAGGTCCACCAGATAACATCTTGTATGGCCACAAACATCATCAGGTCATTCTCTATCTCAGTTTACTCCTCGAAGGAGCAGATAAAATGCAACCATTTGTCTCAGGGTCACACAATGGCTGGTTTACATATGTAAATGAGTCCAACAGTCCCAGGCAAACCAAACAGGAAAGGCAAAGTACTGCTGGTAGTTCTGCTGTAGCTCCAGGCCTGGCAGTGTGTGATGTCACCGGGGCAGTGGATCTGAATGCTGAGCCCACAGAAGCTCGTTTAAATGCAAAAGCAAAGTGCTATGAAGGGACTGTATTCCTCATCACACCTCCTGCCGCAGCCCAGGCTTCCATGCACCCTTCAATCCCAACGCAGCAGCACCACGTGCATGTGACAAAGTGCTGGCATACCTGGCCTCTCCTTCTCAGCAGTGAATCTAACAAATCCTCCCAGACAGTATTAGAGAGGCAAGGAGGCACCACCAGATCAAACCAGGCACCTGAAGTGACCCCTCTTCTGCTTCAGAGACAGTTAGATGAGTTTTGTGCACAAGCGGGAAGATAGAGGTTCTCCCACAGAGGGAGAACGCTCTCCTGCCAACAGGTCCCTTTGGCTGATCACAGGCAGGTATTTCTCTAACACACTCTGTTCTAATGAGCCAGCCCTTTGAAAGCAACACTAATTGTCAAACAGCCACCCTACTCCAAAGAAATAGCACCACAAATGTATGAGGGGACACATTTCACTGAGCGGCACAGCCCCTTGTGTACCTGAGAAGTTACCCTATAGCAAAACACAGTCCACCAAATGTTCAGACACAGCAGAAGTTATCCCTTATTCACAGTCAGCAGGAAGCCCCCAGGCAGGAAAATAAATACCTACAGTGTGTTTATTCCTGCATGGCCCAGCTCCTTTGCTTAAGTACAGTGTTAAAGAAATACTGTGTGAGGGGCTGACATACATGCTGAAGTTCTGTGCCTGCTGAAGCATATGCTCCTGACTCAGGGAGTAAAACCATTATCTATCTGGAAAACCATATGCCAGAACCAAAATAAGCTCAAGGCCAAAAAANAAAAAAAAAAAAAAAAAAAAAAAAAAAAAAAAAAAAAAAAAAAAAAAAAAAAAAAAAAAAAAAAAAAAAAAAAAAAAAAAAAAAAGAAAAGAAAAAAGAAGAAAACGAAACCAAACCAAAACTCCACCAAAACCAACACCTTTTGAACTCACCTACGTGAGTAAAAGTGAACAGGCTGGACTACTATTTACCAAGAGTTTTGATTTCTTCATTTTGTTTCCTGAGTATCTCCACAGTCTTAATGGAAAGTGGCAAAGGGCATTCTGAAGATCTTAAACACTCTTTATCCTGTAGCAGCGACCCAAAATAGCATCTTGTGATGTACTTGTGAAATTCTAAAGAAGTTGCACAAAAGCCCAGAGCCACAGGCAGTGGAAAATGGAGCACAGCAATGCAACTTACGATCACAGAGACCACAGGAACATACGTAAGAGAGACATTCATTCTGTGAGCGAATAGTGAATGGGAGCCTGGGAACTGTGTGTTTGGGAAAACTTTAAAAGGGACTTTTAAAGAAAGGGCACAGGCTTTCCCAGCACTGACCTGCCACCAGTAAATCACAGCGTTTGCTGGCTTTTTACTACTACTGGTACCGCCCTGCTTGAGAGCCTCAACGGTTTTCAACAGTATTAATTGCGAGATGCTCCCAGAAGATACTAGGGCACAAATGAAAGAGTGCTAAACACTTTTACAGGCTTTGGCCAGGGACCTGTGCTGTGGATAATTTAATTAACAGTTCAGCAGCCAACACATGACTGCAGCCAACTCTGATGCTGCAAGTCTTCAGCTCCTTGGAGAATGACCTATGAAAATTCCAGAAGAGAGAATATGTCTCCTGGTGCACACTGACTGCTCCTGGACAAGGTCATCAAATGGAATACCACTGTGCTTCCTCTCCTCATTCTTATTCATCCATTAAAAGTCTTTTCTTTAGCACATGAAGGAAGTGTTTCACTCCAAAGATGTTCCTCAGAGGACTGAAAGCCACGCTGTACCACTGCCCATCCAGCTGCAGCCATGCAGGCTCTAGGATGTTAAATTAATACTTCATGTAATTCAGAGGGGCACCCTGAAACCTGCTTTGGAACACCCCTGTGCTTCCAGGTATGTTCTAAAAGTTATTGCTGAACCAAGACTGCTTACAGGAATGGACCATGTTTCTCAGTCTTTTCAAGCGGATTTCACTAGAACCTGCTGACCTCCCCTCATAAAGAGGACATACACCAAAAAAAAAAACCTGGAGGAGAGATTCTTTCTTGACAAATCCTTTTTCTGCAAAACCAGAACTGGCTTTCTGAATCTGCATTCAGGTAGTTCTGCTTTTGCTGAGTTCAAATGCAAAGCCAGTAGAAAAAGAGAGGCAAACAGTATGAACAGCCTCTGTGGCTCCATAGAAGATCTATCAACCTACTTAGGTTTGGCACATTTAAAGCAAGATATGAAGAAGAGTAGTTTCTTTAGTATTTTGGCTTTACCTCAGGAGAGCACGGAATGTTGTATGTCTGAGAAACACGGAACAGAGGAGAGTCACCTTGCCTTCTCCAACTGGCCTATTTGGTTTGGATTTCTTTCTTTCTTTTCAACATGTCTGTACAGAACCACCATGACTCAACTACAAAAAACATGAGCTTCACGCTCCTTGTTTCTTGATGGTCACACAGCTACAGGTTTTCCAGAGGCAAATCAGGAAGAAATACAAGGGGTGATGAAGGACAGATTTGGGCTACTGCTGTTTGCCAGTTGCATGCTGCATCTAGAAACAGCTCTGAAGTTTGGAAAAACTTACCTTTATCTTTCAGTAGTGGTCATTTCAGGATGTATGTACTTGGTACTTCTGAAAAGCAGGCCAGCACCAGGCATATCCATATGTACACACAAACTCACTACTGTCTTCTGAAAGTCACAGGCAATGAGCAAATTCTGCTCCTGTTCTGTCAGTGCACATCCAGACTTGGTGGAGTTACACAGGCTTTTCACCAAGAGCAGTCTCTGCCCTATTTGCTGTATCAACCACACACAAAGCCCAGCTGACATCTTACTGGCACAAAGCTGAATGAGAAGATGCCTATCATAGCTAGCATTTAGCACTATAGATACATGTGAATATGTATTTCAGAGTTACTATTGTTTTCCTTTCCCTCAGAAGAGAAGACATTCCCCATCCCCCCCGCCCTCTCCACCTCATTTCCATCTGGCTGACACTGCATTAATGCTAAACCTCCAGCTGGATCCCACAGTATTGTCTTGAACATTTTGTTCCAGCAGAGCTGAACTCTCAGAGACTTCCAGCTCTACACACAAATCACCAGGCTTTATGTACATACAACAGCAGCCTCTCAATAACAGCCTGTGCCCCTGGTACCATGGCAGGCAAGCTGGAAATAGGGCCACTTCATGGAAGGAGGCCAGTTGTTGTGCTGTGGGGTTTTTGTTTTGGTTTTTAGACATTGCCTCTTTTCACATAAAACAGACAAACAGGGGAGACTGTCTCTCTTTCCCTAATGACAGGAGGTTTACTCTGTAGCTCCTAAAGCATTCCCAGACTGTGGTTCGAGGGTGGGCACCACCCTCATGTTGCTACAGCACACAGTATTTTTAAAGCAGGATTTGCTGGGATAGGGTAAGTGAACTGAAAGAGCCCGCAGCACTCAAGTCACAGGTCCAGAGAGCCACATTTTTCCTCTCCTACACTGAAATGCAGGAGAGGCTTCAGCTGCAACAGAAGCCAAAGCACTGGGCTAACTTGGAAAGACTTGACCTCTAGCCCAGGTCAGCTGGACCAGCTCCCAGGTAAGTTACCAGAAAACACTTCCATCTATCAGGGCAGGTAGTTTCCTCATGACTACTTCATGCAGGCAGCACAGCACCCTGCAGTAAGAGTTAACAGGACTGGGCTGTTCCAACACTTCACCGTCACCAAACACGGTAAGAGCCTCCTATGCGGGAAACTCCTCTGACCCAGTTAAAAAAGACAATGACCCAGTTCTGTTATGATAGGAGTGAAGCCTTTCTGACTCTCTTGAACAAGAACCATCTCAACTAAACAATCCAATTCTGTTTGGAGCAGCCCTCTCACTGGACAGAAACATGCAAAATTCCTTTCTATTGCCCTTTCATAGCACCATTCATGCCAGTGTACCTTCAAGTGCTTTACAAATTTCTTCTTTTACAAAGAAAGCAAATTTAATACAGAATAATTGCCCATGTTCTTCTTTCACAGATAATTCTCTGCTTCTCAAACCAGAACAAGACCTTTACAGTAATCATCTGCACCTTATGTGCGGCACTTCCAAGGCAGTATTACTCCTAATAAATAATGCACAAACTATTTCCCATTTACATTCAACTCCCTTTGCCACTTGAGTAGAAAGGTGATGCAAAAGTGCCACGAAATGCGTAAAGTTTATTGGAAAGTATCTTTTGTACTTCACAAAAAGATACTTCTGATGAAAGCTGACTGACAAGCCCTTTGCATAGGAGAATCAGGTGATAAGTGACATCCCTATCTCACTGCAAGTACAAACATGACAATGTGAAAAGCCAGACACAAACACAGAGAGGAAGAGCTAATCACTGTACTTGTGTGCAAAACAAGGAAACAAAGTATTTGCTTCAAGTGAAACTTTTTTACTAGCTGTAAAGTTCTGATTTACACAAGACATCAACCTGAAACCTCCTGATGATGCAGTTTTAAAATGAATTAGATCCATGAAGACTTCTCAAACCTGTCCTTGCAATACAAAGCAGAGAATGAGTTGGGGCAGGAGACAAATGAACAGATTAAACACTATTTCTTGATCCTTCATCCAGCCCCAACCAGCCCTGTAACATCTGGCTGTTAGCACTGGTCACCCCACTGGGATCACACACCCATACAGGCATCAGGGTTAGAGCACACAGAGCCACAACAAACCACAAACACCTCCTGACCTTAACATGAAGAGAATTCATCCAGAAACTCCTACCTCTACTGAAAAATCAACCAGGCTTTTCCCTTCTGCATATAGCATGCTGCTTGCAGTCTGGGCAAGGTATGTTCTGTATCCAAGAGAGATCTATTTCCCTCAAAACAACAATTAACAAAAGTTTTAATTTCATTTCCATCGCTGAAATTAACTTTCCTTTCTCCAAACAATAATCTGAATATGGACATAAACCTGTAGACAATGTGGTTTATATATAGGAATGATTTTTTATAATTCACACAAACCTTTGCTACTAGCATGCTTGTTTACTTGAAAGGTACAGCATATTCATTTTAAACCATAGAAGCACAGAGCTTTACGAACACACGCTTTACAACATACTCCACCCCTGCAAACATTAACACACACAAAATGGAGAAACCCCACATGAAATCTCTTAAGTATGTTTCTCTGAATAAACGTACACATCTGCTTAGAAGTCACATGCACAGAATAAAAATACATTTAAATGTTGAAAGAAACAATAATACAAATACAGCTTAAGGAAATGAAGAAACCTACAACACAAAGAGCACAATGGATGGCCCTGTCAACTAGGGAATCAATGCACAGAGATGCTAGCTCAAAGTCTTGCAGGGATTCAGTTGGAGACTGGACACTACCTGCTCACATGAAGCATTTCTGGTTTACAGCTTCTGTGGTAAAGTTCAAAAATAAAGTTGTTTCTGTGATCAAACTGGACAACCCCCCACAGCCTTTATCAAAAATCTGGACTAAAAACCCTGAGAGAGAGTGCAGAATTCCAGGAAGCCTCAGCTGAGTTTGAGCTGAAAGCCAGCTGCAAGGATGAGTCCCAGAGAAGGGACACAGAGATGGGCAGCCATGCAGAGAAGTCCACTCCTGAAGGTATTTTGGCCAGTTTTTAGGGGGGAAGAGTGAGCACTGAATGTTTTACTAATGTAACTAAACCCAATTATTTTATCACAGTACTCCCCTAAAATGTATGAAAATTCATTTCATCTCTTTAACCCTTCAACTTGATGGACCTGTGGAAGAGACAGGAGCTCTCTAGAAATCTAACAAACTCCTGAGAGCAGCAATGAAGCTGAATCCATTCTACACCAGTTTATGTTTTTCATGTCACAAGCTCACTTTTTAATTCATTCTACCCACAATGTGTGCAGTGAATACAAGGAGATCCTAGAGATGAGCGCTAACATTCCGGCCAAAAAGCACAAGCTACAAGATGTCAGAACAGGAGGAAGCACAGTTGTTTATCCAGATCAGAGCTTTTGACAGGTTTCTATCTCACCTAAACTTGCCTTGCCAACACAGTAGACTAAAATCTAAGACTGCTGGCTCTGAGCTGGGACAGGAGATGTTATCTGATAGCTGTCATTATACAACTGACTCATATCACCTGAGAAGACCTGCAAACTACAAGGCTGCAACATTTATCACAAAGCACTCGGTATTCCCGCACGTCTGTCAACAGCTTCAACCCAAACATGGAGGCCTGTGACAACCCTAAACAAAAAGCCTTTCTTTTTTCTTTTTAAGTAGATAGGACAACTGAACCCCAATGAAATACTGGCAGCGCTCAAGAGTAACGGCCAGAAGCCTAAAACCAATGCCACTAAATCTTCACATGTCATCTGGGAATACATATATATGGTACAATAAGCAGTGTGTGGCTGGATGGACACCAACACCACTACAGATCAGTGCAGTAGTTCAGTCTAAGGTCATGGCCGCATCAAGTTACTCTGAGCCACAGCACATCATGGTTCGCATAGGCAACCTTATGCCTATGGTTTTTATTTTCTGCCAAAGAAAATGCTCCTTCAACAACACAGGTTTGCTACGGTCTCCCTGCAATGCTCCTGCTTACTCTGCGTAAAAGACCAAATAAGATGAGGATCACATCCTTCTTTCCCTTACAAACTGGAAACCCTCCCAGTGATGACCACTCTCACAGCTGCACTGTGGTACTGATGGAAAGAGGAAGTTTTCCTGGACACCACAAGAGTGACACCCTGGAGACGGTGCTTGTGCAACCTCCTCATGGGTCTCTGTGATGCCGAGTCCCACATCAAAGCACAGTCATCAGGAGTCAAAAAATAAAACTATAACACAATGTTTCATTATTATTTCTCCCCTTCTCCCTCCGCACAAAGAGCTGCATCGTAGGATCTCACAAAAAGCTTTACAGCAAATAATACATACTTAGTTCGACAGGAGCCTCCTGAGGCCCCATCCCCAAAATGCTACCAAAAGGGCTGCATGCTCAGAATAAATACATTTTTAACACAGTGCTAATTAGAGAAGAAGAAATTGGGTTTGCCACTTTCTCTTCTGAGGATGTCAACAGCTTCTGAGGACAACACTCCTTGTCTCTGCCACCACCTCAATTCAGCGAAACCACAAGCCTGTAATGAGTTGCCAAGATGAGGTAATGTCTTAGCACCTTTCATGCATATTCCTAAAGAAATAACAATTCTCAGCAATAATACAACCGTGTATATATGCAAAATGCTTCACAAAAATCCTCTTTAAGACCCCCGTTGGGCAGGGAGGTAAATATTATTAGTCCTCTTTCACAGCCAAGTAACTTGCCCAAGGTCATCCAGTGAAATGGTGTCAAGAGCTGGAACTATTAAAAAATTCTCTTGCCTCAATCTTCTGCCCTACCCACTAAAGCAGCCTTACCTCCCTGCACCTTCAGTAATAACAATAACAAGTTATCCTAGCAAACACCACGTAATTTCAGAGGAGGAATGAATGAACTTCTGTGTAGCTAATTCCAGGAGCTGATCCAGTCCAGGCCTGCCCACGAACAGAAGGAAATTCTTCCACATGCACAGCAAGAAAAAGAAAGAAAGGAAGGACAGACAGAAGTAAAGAGCTACATATGGCTTTTTTTTTTTTTGTTGCAAAAAGCTTTGCAAGCTCTGCATAGGAGATAAAACAGACTGAGCCCATGTAGAAAGAACGCAGCTGCCTGAACAGGGACACAACTTACACTTAAATTTCTTGCTAACCTGGCTTACCCTGCAGTCTCCAAGGTGTGCTTGTGGCTTTAAATATTTTCTTGTTGCTGCTTTGAAGGCAAGAACAGACATGATCTCCAAAGCATCCACTGATATGCAGTTGGGGAGGGGGGGAGGGAGGAGGAGGAGATGAATACTGTAGCTAGCTGAGAACTGTCAGATAGTGTTTGCCATCAAGGAATGCCATTTCCCAATGCCTAAGTTTAACTCTGGAATAAGATGCCCGCTGCTGCTGACCCCTCTGCTGACATTCTATAGACTCCCTTATCTCATCAGCCCCTGAGCATCCCATCCTCACTCCTCCACATTCATGTTCCCAAACTGTCAATCTCCCTGCAATGACTCACAGGGTTCTGAACCCACCATTCGCCTCTATGAGTCTTCCTATTTTTTCATCCATGTCCTTCTGGTTTAGATGTAGAGGCATCTTGTTCTCCTTAAACGTTAAAAATGCAATGAGAAAGAATCACTGAAAGCAATATGCCCTCAGCACAGCAGCACTGAATACTTCAAAGGAAAACACAAGAAGCTAATTCTGCTCTCCAGTTGAGTGCTCTAAATTCAGAATAATTCCACTGCAGTCAATCAAGCCACAATCATCATAACAACCACTCTGGGCAAAAACAAAGCAGGCCTGAGCCTGTGGGCAGATTTCAGGAGTGACAGTGGATTAGAAAATATAATGTACGGGTGTATTAAAGTTTAGTTCAGCTTTGCAGATTCTCTGTGTACTCCCCTCACAACCCACGCAAAACTAGAATTTTCTTTACCTACATTCTGATCCTCATCTTTATATCTGACAATTGAGCTGTTTATGCATTTACTACATGAGATACTCAGCAGCAGCGGTTGTCGTGGTTTAAACCCAGCTGGTAACTCAGAACCACGCAGCCGCTCACTCACTCCCCCCCTTTTCTTCCCCCTGCTCCCGGAGGGATGGGGAGGAGAATTGAAAGAATGTAACTCCCACAGGTTGAGATAAGAACAGCCCAGTAACTAAGGTATAACACAAACCACTACTGCTACCACCAATAATAATAAGGGAAATAACAAGGGAAGAGAACACAACCGCTCACCACTCACCAACCCATACCCAGCCTGACCTGGGCAGTGACCTAGCCCTTCTGGGAACTGCCCCCAGTTTATATATTAGCCATGACATGCTGTGGTATGGAATACCTCTTTGGCTAGTTTGGGTCAGGTGTCCTGTCGCTGCTTCTTCCCAGCTTCCCCTCCTCCCTGGCAGAGCATGAGACTCAAAGTCCTTGGTCAGAGTAAACATTACTGGGCAACTACTAAAAACATCGGTGTTATCAGCACCGTGCCCAGGCTGAAAGTCAAAAACACAGCACTGCACCAACTCCTAAGGAGAGAAATGATTGCTGCTGCTGAACCCAGGACAGTGATGCAACCATCACCTGTGCATTGCTAACACAACTCTGAGAAAGGTGGAGTGATTCAAGGTGGATGCCCACCAAAACTCCAACATAGGCTTCAGCTGCCATTTCTACATGGCACTGATGTATCATTCATCATGGATGGCTTCAGTTCTTCACCTTCTGTTACCTCACAATTTGGATTATCCCGCATTAAACTAAAGGCTCACTTAAGACAGCAGTTTAAAAAATGGTAGAGTTCAGCAATTGGTACTGGAACTGATTTAATGCCTTCCCATCCAATCCCACTGCACAGAGCAGGAGGAAAATAAGAGAATAAGATCTCCCCCAAACATTTATTTAGATGCTTTGATATTCCTTAAGCTACTGCGTAACTTGAGCAAAATGGAAAGGGTTAAGGAAAACCTTGCATTATTTTTCAGCGCACAGAACCAAACACAAACATGCACATCCATCCGTTATTGGATTTGTGGGCTTAATCAGCAAGTACCAGTGACTCAATTAGCCTCTTAGCAGTGCCTAAAGGCCACTAATTCAGCCCACTGGCTGCTGCAGCTTACACACACAAGCTTGTCCCTTCAGATTTAGCACTAACAGCGTTACTATTCTTCTCCTGACAGCACCAAGGGCCCAGACAGTCTCCACCTCTCTCTCTTCCTTTTCTCTGTTCTGCCAACCACACAGAAAGAAAAGACCCCAGGGCTGACTGTGTGTGAGCGCTGAGTAGGAGGAAAGAGGGAGACACTATTTCTATTCATTTTACATCTTCATCCATCAAAAGCCTTTCTTAAAAAAAAAAAAAAA
>NDXB01015928.1:168736-227146 GCA_002631895.1 Agapornis roseicollis | reverse complement strand
TAATCATTTTACATCTTCAACAAACAAAAAACTTTCATAAAAAAAAAAAAAAAGAAAGAAAGAAAAAAAAAGAAAGAGAAAAAGAAAAATGCATTCCCAGCAGCTCATGGTTGAGAGCTACAGCCTGATAAGGTGTTAAAGAACAGACACTTGACCTAATCTTTAGCAGCCACATCTACTACACAAAAGTTTAACAAATTACAGAAGCTAGGCCTGAAGAAGTACTCTTTGATTCTATCTAATTCACACTCCCACCATTGTGAGACTGTCCCTTATATTGTTTGGTTCTACCATTAAACCACTTTTAACTGAAAGCTTCCTACCTTTGGCAATCACAAATAATACCATGTAACACCAGTGAATAAACCAACCAACCCACCCTGACTCACCTTTTCTGTACACTCGACAGCACATTTGTTTAGTTAATTTTTGTGACTCTCCTTTATATAATTACTAATTTTCAGGCAGATTGATTCCCTGGGGAGCTGTTGCACATTGTGCAGCCATCAAAGCGCTAGTGACAGTCAAAGAAGGGGACAGGAGCAGTAGGCTTGTGTTAGGGCAGAAGCCAAAAGGAGTTTTGGCAGCAAGTAAGGATACATCAAATGAAAGTGACCATGAAACTACAGCTTCAAAAGTATCGCTCAATACGAACAAAATGTGCTGTCAAAACACAACGTGTCAGAACTGAGCTCATCAGATCTATTTTACTTGATGACTACACATAGAATTACAGGTCAGGAGAAATGCAGGCGATTCCAGAGGAAAATACCTTTGCTAATTAACTTACAATGTGGAAAGCAGAATATTCTTACCCAGAAAAGAGGGCAAGAGACACATGAGCTCTCCCCTCTCTTCCTCAAAACATCGCTCATCACTTAAAAATGAAGGCTCATTAAAAAATGGTCCAAGGTGGATTTACTCTATATTTGAGAGCCATGGCATTTCCAAAAGAGGCAATATTGCTTTAAAACCCTCCCAGCAGCTTCCCAGCTGACAATCACTTGGCATCCCAAAGCTAGGTAGGAACTTGGCAGCAACACAGGATTTCTACAACAATATTTGCAACGTAAAATCAAACAAGCAAACAAAAAAGAATACCCCTTCCAGGCACCAGACAGTAAACAGGCCTTGCACTCCCACTCCCCTTCTCTCATTAATACTTAACAGTTTAAAATAAAGATGTACCAAAACACCACCAGGGAATCCAGGAATTCATTAAGCCCTCAGTATTTCAGTTCACCAGTGTCTCATTTCCAATCAGCTGAAACTAGAAAGTTGTTACTTCAGCTGCAGTGCAGGTCAGAGAAAAGACTAATCTCAGACAGAGCTGCCATGGTGCAGGTTCAGGATGGACACAGGGTGGGTTTGGACTCAAGGGGTTAAGGAGAATGCCTGACCTCAATTAAGGAAAATCAAACAACCTATCCTCAAAACAAGGAGATACTCAGCTGGCATGAATCAGTGCTGCTCTGTAGAAGCCACCAGACCCACATAGCATGGCAAAAACAAAAAAGAAAAAAAGTGACCAGTTTTCCTATTTTTGTATGGATACTTTGATACCTCATTTTGGGAGATCAACGTATATATGTTTTACATGTCACTCACTACCCCAAACCCAAAGACCAAGCTATCATCTTGGTACAGATACTGCCAAGAGTATTCCGGAAGCAACACCAGCACAGTTTATTCCACACAATTGCCCCCCTGCACAACAGCCCACATCATCTTTCCTGCAACAAGTAAGAGGAAATTGTTGCCAATGAGGGGAACTCCGCGGAAAGAGCGTGCAGAGACAATATCCTGCCTGGTGAAGCCTAGGAGCAAAGCAGAGCTTCTGAGAACGGTCACAGATTTTCACGGTAGCACCGTCTGTGATGCATTCACTGACCACATCTCTGCTCCTTTCTCTGCCTGGCTGATAAATCCCTTTATACACTCAAAGCAGCTGCTCCTGGTGCTCCCCATCTAGCAGAAACTGCTGCTCCTCCTGTGATTTCAGCTTTAAAAAACAGCAGAACAAGACAAGCAGATCTTTGTGGTTTGGTTTTGGGTTTGGGGGGTGGTTTTGGAGGGATTGCTTTTTTTAGTTTGTAGGTAAACTTCAATGCAGCCTGATACACAGTACAAGCTGCATCTCCCTAAATACTGTAGTGAGCAGACCATACAGAGTTCTGCCCAAATAGAGAGAGATCGCAATCAAATCAAATGAAACTAAGGACTGTTCAGAGACGTTATCTTCAGTAGGTGATGCTACTGCAGCTTATGGAGATTTTGTCTTCTGTTGTCAGAAAAGCTGGCTTGCTAATTTATGAGCAGAGTGGGAAAAGCAGAGGGATACAGACAGACACAGAATACTTAAAACAGGACTCAGAATGGAGACAAAGCTCCCCTTTCACCTCCTGCTGCTATTTACCATCTGGGATCCTGAAAAGGGGGTGATGGGGAGTTTTGTGATGGGTTTGGCAAGGGGCAGGACATTTAGTATTTTCTATGTGTAAGGAGGTCATGTGTCAGCACCTCTGCAGCACATGGGAACATTATCCCAAAGAAAGTGCAACAAAAGGGTTGCCCTGGCTGAACCACAGAGAAATTCTATTAAAACACAGCCTGGCACAGAGGCAAGATCTTAAGATTAACAATAATATCAAATTTGAAGAAAGAGCCTCCAGAACCTAGTTTGGAAAAGCACAGGGAAAAAAAAAACTAAGAAATGAACACATCCAATGAAAAGGTGCATGTTTTTATTAATACATTTTTAGAAGTGTTTGATTTCCACTAATCCTGGGGGATGAGGTGGTGCATACACACTTCAGATTTCAATCCTCTCTTGTAAGATGTAGAAAGAAAGGGAAAAAAAAAAAGACAAAAAACCTACACCATAGCTTTGCTTTACAAAAGCAATTTACAAAGAGCTGTGATACGGAGTGAGGAGTTCTCGTTCAGAAATGTCTCTTCTGTTTTNGTGCATACACACTTCAGATTTCAATCCTCTCTTGTAAGATGTAGAAAGAAAGGGAAAAAAAAAAGACAAAAAACCTACACCATAGCTTTGCTTTACAAAAGCAATTTACAAAGAGCTGTGATACGGAGTGAGGAGTTCTCGTTCAGAAATGTCTCTTCTGTTTTCATAAAAAGAATTATTAATAAGATCAATTTCCCATCATATGGTGCTGCAGTAAATCTTTAAGATCCTTTAATCAAAGAATCTGAAAGAAACCTGAGTATCCCTGCCTTCTGCACAGTCTGGATGTTTGCTGACTAAAGTGGTCCTAACAACACAGCTACTGCAGGCAGTAATCTGTGCCTTAAATTATTTAAAATCTATACTCTAAAAGATGTATAGATGCAAGAACTAGTCACCAGAACTAATACAGTACTTCCTTATTCACATCTGTCAAGCTCCTGGTTGGTAAAAAGCCCATTTTCAAGTCAAAAAGCTTTAAACTGAGGATGTCACCACTACACCATCAACTGCAGAGTGACATTATCGGCAGTTTGTGCGTTGTGGAAGACAAGTGAGCTAAATTTCTAACTGTACTGATGGAAAACCAGAAAGTTTTGTCAGATATTAAAGAACAGATCCTTTAAAACAATCACTGGGTAATACCTGCAAATCTGTGGTCCAGTGGACTAAGTAACAATCCTGTTCTTGTTCCTCCCCAGCCTTTCCTTCATGCACGTACATGCTCACGTTCACTGACCCAAAACTGGAGTTGACAAGCAGTAAAAAAGAATCATCATCAGTATACTGCTGTGGGACACAGATGTGGGACACTTTCAGTCCATCAGAGAAAGGCTCTCCGACATCCTACAGCAATGGACTCAGGATGCAATAAAACCCCTTCTACCATAAAAGCCACACAACCCATCATCCTAAGAAAGTACTGGTGAAGCCATAGAGCACCAGATGTACACGCTTCCTAAGTGCTCACTTAGGCAAGCCCAGCTCAGTATCCTGCCACCCAACACTCTTCTTCCCTGACTTCCCAAGCATTTCTACTGTGTATTCAAATTGCAGAAACAAGCAGCGGTTGACCATAATAAGAACGAAGTCCCTTAAGGAACCATGGGATCACTGACCACATAGTGTAGCTGCTCTGAGGAGCAAGATGCTTCACAGCTAAACATCCTCAGACTTTTTCAGGAGTTATCACTCCTATTTGGCTATGTGCACTTATAGCAGCATCTTGGTATTTGGCAACTTCAGGAGAGGAAGTGGGAGTGAGGGAGAGAGAAATACCTACAGGCTAAGAGCATGAAAGCCAGGTTATCCTTTAGAGCCAGTATGCCAGTGACAACAGATGACAAACTCTATTTTGCAATTCATATCTGGCTTTGATAGATCTGCTATCATAGGGATAAATACTATTTTTGTTGATGAAAATGGGTATCAAAACAGAACTGTACCAAGTTATACTAAAAATTGCAACATGCCAGGATTCTTTGCAGCCAGACCATCTGCTGTGCTGTGCTGGGAAGGGAAGGCAACATACCTGTATCTGTCCTGGGACACATTCAGATGTGATTTGGGGCTATCAAGGGAGGCACTTATAGAAATTAATCTCATTTCCTCTGTCTCCCAGGTTTTTGCCTTAGTTATACCATTCCCAGAGATTCTCATACTGGGAGAAGGGAGAGGCGAGGATTAAAGACAGAAATGGAAGAAGAACCAATATCTAGCTGGAAACTGGGTGTTTTAAATCAGATGGTCCTGAGGCAGACTATGGAGCAACCCACTTGAGCTCCAAGGATTTTTTGTGTGTGTGATTTCCCAATCTAAAACACATACTGGGCTTCCAGAACAAAGGGTTCTCTCCAAAACAGACCTCTACAAAGAATACAAAGTGACAATATAAACCGAGAAGTGATACAGCTAAACTGCTAAAAACAGCAACTGATAACCTGTCTTAGAGAACTGATGTATATTTAAGTCAAGTCATGAGTGGTGATAGAGTAATGGGCAATATCACAACCTTCCATCACACATTTTCCCACCCTTAATGTTTTAAGAACCCAAACCCAAAGCCACAAGACAGCCCCATCAGAACTCCAAATGACAAGGGATGGCTTGAGAACCACAGAATTGAATGGTACCACTCTCACATGCTCATATGCTCCAAATGAGAAGATGTACAGCAAAAAAGCCAGAAGTGTTCTTGTTTGCATTAACACTGAGCTATTTGCATCACTGCAACACCATGGACACAGCAACAAACTGACACTGCAGTGGTGCAGGAAAGCAACCTGGCCAAACAGAATAGGAAACAAAAGCCACCATTCAATGCAAGGCATGGCAATCATATTAGACTATTACACAGGTACTACTACGATGGTGTCATCTAACTACAAACAAGAACAACAAAAGAGGAAAGAAAAAAAGGCCTTTCATGCCAGATTTGAAGAACAAAAATCCTTATTTTCTTCTTTTTTAAATACATTGTTCTACTTGAGACAATAAATAGAGTTTTGCTTCGTCCCCACAGCTCTGACAAGAGCTTTCCGAGTAGAGGGATACACACACAGGAGCAATGCAGGGGGCACAGGGACTGGGCAACACTTGAGAGTTGAAAAAGTTACCAAAAACGAAAGAAAGAAAAGAANAGGGGAAAGGGGGGGTTAATCTGATCCCTTGGAAGAGGGGGGGTGGGGGGCTGGAAATCACAACTATAAAGAAGGCATCAGCCTCCTCCTTTTCCCTCTCCCCCGCTCCAGAGGATTAAGCCTAAGAAAAAAAAAAAAAAGGGGGGAAAAAATAAAATAAAAAAAATTAAAAAAAAAAAAAATCACAGTTTTGATAGTTCTGTGGAAAAAAAAAAAACCCTCAGCAAATTTGCAACAAAACTGTTAAGTAATTAAGGCAAGACACTTCACACATGAACTTAAACTGCTAATTAAATCCCCCCTGCTTAATTGACTAGATTTGCATATCATTCACTGAGGAATGGGAATGGCTTGGGCATTACACAAGCACTTCCTTGTGCAAAAGGCAGCTCCAAAAAACCAACCAAGGGCAATGAGAAAACACAATGGCAGATTCTGAATGAAACAGAAAATTTCAGCTGAGATTTTCAACATTCTTTTGTTAAGAACATTAGAACATAAGTGATTCCAACAACTACGTTCAGAATTACAGCAAATGTTTTACAGCCACGCTAACTATTCCCCTACTTTTAACCTGTGATCATTACTGCCTGCTCATATGCACGGTTCTGCTAGTCCCCAAAATGGGTTTACATGCAAGAGAATCCATTTCAGCTTAAACAAACAAACAAACAACTTCATTTCAATCACTGTAGTACTTGCCTCTGCCACCAAATTTAGTGTGAATTTTAAGAAAGGTTTGAGGAAACTTTTAGATTTGTGGCAGGAAAAAAACTCTTTGACTCCAAGATTAATCCACATCAAGGAAAACATGCAATTATCTGCCAGCTACATGGTTCATAAATGACCCAAAGCATGCAGGATAAACTAGTCTGACAGAGCCGCTGCTCCAGGGATGTGAGATGATTTTCTTTCTTTAAGTGCATAAGGACTGAGAGTCAAGAACACAATTTCCCAACACAAAATGGACTCATTGTTTCAGGCTGCTTGCAAGACAGAGGCAGATACTACAGCAGAAGTTAATACCTGCTCACTTTTGGGAGGTAGCCACTGCAGAAATGATGCTACCATACTTCCCTTTTTAAAGATGGGCTTCTTTAGCATTTGGAAATGTTGTACAAAAAAAAGAGCTCAGCATACACACCAGAAACCTGCCAGGCCTGCAGCAGAGCACTTCCTTCTGCCTCTGAATGTTGTACTTGTGCAACAGAGGTATTTCTGTGACTGAAGTGTTCATATTATTACATTATCAACCTATATAATTTCTGATCTTCTAAATTTAAAAAATAAAACCAATACAAAAGACATTTAGCTTTTTTGTCTTGATGCAAAAGTATTTTATATTCAGCCACCGATAAAAACACCCAAATGCTTCTGATGCCTAGAATTGCACCATTAGTAAAACAGGATTAGGTGAGATTGCTGTCAAGCTTACTCCTTGCATATCCTGACAAAAAAGGCAGTTCTGCGAGCTGCTCCTTTTCATAGCCTGTTTTTTCAAGTGAGGCTTCTTACACCAATAACCCAAGAACAAACTTTTCAATCTAACAGCAGCCCCATTTATTCCAGGAATTGAAGCAATCGTGTTTTAGAATACATACAAGCTTAGGAACGGCAACAGGACTGACCACAGGGCCAGCCTCGCACTGCTCGTGCCAAGAGCATAGATGATGCTGATACCACACTGTCATCAACTCCAACAGACACTGCAGCCCTAAGCCAGACTAATGCTCTGCAGTGGTGTCTGCTTGGATACGTGAGACTGAGTAATAAAATGGCAAGAGCTGGGGAGTTGCATCTGCACTATATATTAAATGGAATTTAACACTAAGCATTATTTTATCTTTAATAGGACAAATACAAGCAAGGGTCTGGGGTTTTGTTTGGGTTCTTTTACCATAATCTTATTTTAATTGATCTCCTACCGACCCAACCCAGATGGAGATGAGGACTGGAGACTACGGGCAAAGTGTAGCTGCCCTCCTCACTTCGAGTGTTATGGAAACTTTCCCATCCAATTCCTGATGTCAATCACTGATACAAGAAAAAAAGCAGCATTTTCTCAACCAGACTGCTCTTCTGTTGCACAGCTTTTACTGCTCTCAGCTGAAGCTACAATTATGTTAAGGTCAGAAAAGCTACTTTCTTCCTTTTGCTATTATCACTTATTAGACCAAGCAGGAGAACCTTAATGGCAATCAAAACGCACACAGCTAATACTGATGTAACTGAATAATCAGGATCATTTTTACACTCAAAATCTCAGGAAGTAGAGAGGAGCCCTAACAGCATATCTCACTGAGAGTCTGACTGCTGTGTAAGCTGGTACCACATCACTGATACTATATTCCATTCACAGATACTGACAAGGAGATTATTTCTTTTACCTCAGCTTGTATCTTAAGAAAAAATAAAAATCCCATCCTTTATCTCATTTTCCAAAGGTTCTGCAAGTCTGAGACCTCAATATTCTCCCTAACAAAGCCAGCAGCTGCTCCACCAGCCTGTGACATGGATGGTTTTCTTAAAAGGTTTTCATGTGTTTTTTTCTCCCAGTTCAGTGTGCTTTGCATATGAAACAGGACATTTCCCCACCCTCCACCCCCAGTCCCTCCTAATCCAGAAGGGACCTCACTTCCTCTCCTCTCACACAAGCAGCTCATTCAGCAAAAGGGAAATCCCAAGATGCACTCGGGCAAGGAGCCTGGAAAAAAACTACAAACCAACAAACCAAAAAACAAAACCACCATCACCCCCCAAAACAACCAGCTACCAATGCGTCCACAACAGCAGGAAGAGGAGCCACAGAGCTACTCATGATGAACTTACTTCTCCAAACTACAACTCCGAACACAGCCCTGCCATGCCAGCTATTTAAGAACCTTTACCAGGGTAGCAATTCATTTTTCACCTTCCAGCACTCTAACACACAGAACTGCAACTCTCCTCTGCCAAAACAGAAATTACACAAAGCCAGCTTGGAGCCTCTTTTTCATCACTACTGAGGTAAATTTAGTGGGGTGAATTTGGAGCAACTCAATTTTTTCTTTGTAATTAGAATCTAAAGACAAAATTGTTTCTGTTTTTTAAATGAAAATTTAAAAAAAATCAAGCAACCTTTTCCTAGTTAGGAGATTTATTAGAAACAGGATCCAGGGCTCTCCATATTCCTCCTCCCTGAGATCTAATGCTCACTTTGTGACATTCAAACTGTCTCCAGCAACATATTCAGATGTCACAGGGAATCATGGTTTTGACTGAGACAGTGAAAGAGTTCAAAAGGGGGTGGGTTAATTAAGAAAAGAAACTACACAAAAAACTACAGCAACTTTAATGTAAGGATAAGATAGGACCCAGCTGCTCTTTAAGGAGAACTGAGTGAACATCCCTCTTAGAAACAAATATATCAAGTTTTGTGTGAATCTACTGAAATCAAATCAAGTGATAAGGCCAAACTGCACCAAGAAATTAGTCCAGCTGGTGAGGGCAAATCTGAAAAACTGTCACAAACTTGAGTTATCAATTTTTATGTAAATTTGTAAGAATAAAATTTAAACTTTATTTATTTAGCCTGGGGAAGAGAAGGCTGCGTGGTGACCTTGTAGCAGCCTTCCAGTATCTGAAGAGGGCCTCTAGGGATGCTGGGGAGGGACTCTTCATTAAAGACTGTAGTGACAGGACAAGAGGTAATGGGTTCAAACTTAAACAGGGGAGGCTTAGATTGGATATAAGGAAGAAATTCTTTACTGCAAGGGTGGTGAGGCACTGGAATGGGTTACCCAGGGAAGTTGTGAGTGCTCCATTCCTGGCAGTGTTCAAGGCCAGGTTGGATGAAGCCTTGCATGGCACGGGTTAGTATGGGGTGTCCCTGCTTATGGCAGGGGGATTGGAACGAGATGATCTTAAGGTCCTTTCCAACCCTAACTATTCTATTATTCTATACATATTGAAATAGACTACTGAAAAGCTAAGGCCACTGAAACCCTGTGCATTACTCACATTTTCACTTGTAAAATCTCAGCAGAACTTGACCCTCAAATCATAACCAGTAAGGAGAAAGTGACTGCATTCAGAAGCTATGACAAGCCATTTCCACTCTTAAGATGCACTTGATAAAGTTGGGCCAAGCCCATTGACTTCGCTGGAGTCAAATCACAGAACAGAACATTGCCTCGACTACCCCCCATGAATTCAAGAGAGGCAGTAGGTTCAGTTCCTTCTTAGCAATTGGTCTCAATTGACTCATTCTGGATTTTGAAGAGTGGACTGTCTTCTGGCTGATAGAATTAGAAGCTGCCATCAGAAAAAAACCTGAGTCAGTTGTGCACCACAGCATTGAAACTATAGGTAGGACAATGCATAGGCTGCTGCCACTAATCTGGTTGAAACCACAGCTCATACTCCAGCTCCTTCCTGCTCTTCCAGTGTAGTAAGCATGTATCACATAAATGGGAAAAAGATATGTAACATTTTTCACCCCAACAGTGAACTGCTAAACTCAAAATAAAACGAAGCGTGACAATCTGTACAAATGCAAATGTCCCAAATGCCAAGACTAACATCTCTAAAACCTAATTCCATGCTTTCTTTTCTTAGCTGCAGGCCCTTCACCGCCACTCCTTTTTTCCACCTAAACAAAAGACGAAAGGGATGACTCAAAGCAACTTGAATTTCAAGCTAAAGCCACAAAGAGCTGAGTGCCTGATCTCTAATTCAAGCAGGTGTGCAGATAGATCCACTCCTGCCTCAGCACAGCTAGATTAGTTGTCATCAAAACTGCAGAGAGACCAGATTTATTGAAGAGACACATAGATAAGTTAAACAATGCTGTAAATGATGCAAGTAATAAGGAAAGCACAAGCAAATAGCAGTTACAGCACTGCCAGCTCACTCTACCTCTTCCCCCCCCCAACTCACTACTTTTTCTTTTTCCCTTTGTATTTAGAGCTTTAATAATTTAAAATTACAGAATAATTAAAATATAGTAATTTAATAATATTAACCCATCTATCCTCTAGAACCAACTGGGCTGAAAGAAACATCAATTAAGCAATTACAAAAAAGATTTGCACATAAATCTTTCTAGAAAATTCAGGCTTTAGAAAGGGAACTCCTGGGTTGCTCTGCTGTGAAGACCAACGCCTCTGAACAAATTGTGCAAATCCACTGAACAGTGCAACAGAGCACTTGACAACACTTCCCCCTTCTACTCTCTCTGTTGCTGAACATGGCCCAAAGATGAGAGATGGCTTTACCCACTTTGCAAAAATTACTGCTGTGGCAAAAAAGAAACAAGCAAAAAAGCCACACAGAACTAACTCTTTGAATTGTAACAACCTTCCAATACCTAAAGGAGCCGACAAGACAGCTGGAGAGGGGCTTTGGAAAAGGGCCTGTAGGGACAGGCCAAGGGGGAATGGCTTTAATCTGCCAGAGGGGAGACTGAGATGAGCTCTTAGGCAGAAGCTTTTCCCTGTGAGGGTGCTGAGGCGCTGGCACAGGGTGCCCAGAGAAGCTGTGGTTGCCCCATCTCTGGCAGTGTCCAAGGCCAGGCTGGATGGTGCTAAGAGCAACCTGGGTTTGTGGAAGGTGCCCCTGCCTTGGACAGCAAGAATCTGAGCCTCTAAAACAGGTAACATAGGGAGCAGAGGGAGTAGGGGCCTTCATAAAAATGCAGGATATGACTGAAATTATATGGAATGGTTTTCCTTCCAACCCTAACAGCTGTTGTCCAATTAAAGATGCAAATACATCACCTTCTGCCTTGAGAGTCAGAAAGCACATACATAAGAGCTTTGTAAATACATTTCAGTTTAAACTTGCATAATTCCTTCAGTGGAGAAATCCGCTTCAACTTATGTAATCCTTAGAAAGAGACATTATTACACACAATTCTGTGCCACTAAGAAACAATCAAGACACATCTCTAGAAAAGAGGTGCACCCACACACAATTAATTACATGGGTGTGAAGGGAGCAGAGGGGAGAAGCTGCAAAAGGGATGCAAAGACCAGTCTGCTGTTGCCACAGAGACGGATCTGTTACCGAGCTCAGGGGCTGCTGCTCCCCCTTCACCAGCCAGAGCTGCCTGTTTAGACTTAACCCAGACTTCCGAACACTTGATATCCTGTCTGCTATTTCAATGCCCTTACTCAATGTTTCAGACAGACATTACACAAACTGGCTGGTGAAAAGGGTTGAGAAACCAAGAAGCAATCCAAGTCAATGACCTTATTCTCTAAAACGATACCATTGACTGTGCAGAGAGCGAAGAACAAAGCACAGGGTACATGTCTTCTGAATTTATCACTGAAATCTGTCATAGGAGAACACAAGCACTAGGCTGGATCTTATTTTGTTAACCTTGCTGCTGTCTTTTATTCCGTAAGGCATAAGCAATTCTTGTGCTTCCAGTGCAACTGATTTCCACATCAAAACACAAACAGCTTCAATTTAAAATACCTGAAAAACCACACCACAGAAAACCAAGTCACATTTTCAATAAAGCATGTGCAAGGGTAACTGTACATAAATCAATAAACAACAAAGCCAGAAACCAAGTTATTGATTAGCTCCTTTGCTGTTTACCTCCAGCATACAGAATGATGCTGCAATTTTTATGTATCCAGAGTCTCTCTATCCTCATGACCATTTCCACTGATTTTTTAAATAAGACTGGTAAAACAAGGAAAGACTACTTCACATGAGTAAGGGAGGCAGGACCTGTTCAAGAGAACATATGACCATGCAGCTTATCAGGTTGTATTAATATGCACCCAGTCCTTGGAAAAGCCCAATTTTATGTGATAGCAACCAAGCCATCAATGAAGCCAATGATAAGAGCTCCACACATGGGAATTCTCACTGGCTTCCAGGACAGCTCTGTCCACAAACACTGACAGGATCAGAGTCTGAATTTGTATCAGTGTTTTGTTACCTCATCCAACCAAACATCAAAGCAAAATAATTAGCTGGGTGCCAAGAAGCCCACCTCCATCAGCCAGCAGGCTTTCAGCCCTAGAACCCAAGTGCAAGTACCAACCAGCAGACAAAACCCTTTCAGTCTGAAGCCTGGCAGTTGTAGAAACCACCATGCAATTCAGTAAGATCCATCTGGATCAGAGTACCATCAAATGAAACAAAACCTCATCAGTGAGCTAAATTAAAATACTGCCCAAGCAGAACTATGGGTTCTGCCCTCAACCCTAGCACAGTCCTGTAAATGCCAGCTAGAACCACAAGCTTAGTGAAGCTCCTTTGTCCCAACACTGGCATGTTCTGGGCCAGAATCTGTCCCTCTGTTCTGTGACTGCAAGGACTGCCAGTCAACACAGGAAGAAGTCTAATACATACACAAGTCTTCTGTGGTTTGTGGGTGAACTGGTTCCAATTACTACACTGGCTGACTGCTGGAGTGAGAGCTGAAGGGCCAGCCCCAGAGCCCCTAACCTTCAGATTAACCTCATGCATTCCAGAAGACATGGGAATGGGTGACTTTAGTAATAGACTGAATTTGAGTCTCTGCACTGACAATGAAATGCAGAAGACATACGAGGCTATACAGGGAAAGGAAGGGACTTCCTTTGCACATCCTTCCAGAGCAAACTTGCTTCTTTGTAATTATTTTCCAAAACCATATATTGACTATATTAGGGACTGAGAGAGTGAAACAGCACCAAAAAGAGGTGCAGATTTGTTAATGTAGATTATCTAGATTCAAAAAATACATGCAAATGAATTAGATATTATCTAATAAAGCATATCATCAACACAGACATCCTATAATTGACAGATTTAAAACAAAACCACACTATATTACTACACTTTAAAGTAATGCTTCCTGTACACAAAGATCAATTTGAATTAAGTGCTCTATGGCCACTCAGCTAAAATAGATTAGCTTAGTAATGGACAGTATTCTATTGATAGATTCTCTACAGTTCAGCCTAAGTTACTTTTGCCTAAGCTCCAATTTCTTTCAAAGAACCCCCCATTGGATTTAGCATAACTGTTCCATGACAGTTCCCTCTAAATAAGAGGATAGTGTCAAGTCCAAAGTTTGCCTATTAAAAAAAAAAAATCACACAAAACGTGAGAATTGAAGTATTTTCTGGGTCTAAGTACTGCACACATTGAGATGCAACTCTTTGTGTGATGCCAAAGCAGTCTGGCCAGCCAAGCCAGCACTGTGAGTTCCTATCATCAGTTATCATCAGCCATAGACAGCCTGCCCACTCCTTATTGCAGTCAGTGCCATTCAAAGTCCTTGACCTTGCCAAAATTACTTTGCTGACAGATAAGAATAACATGAGTTTTCAGTAAGGATGGACAGTACACCTCTTTAGATACCCACATCTTGCTTGGGCCCAGCCACCTCAACATATCCCCTAAGTTCCCCCCATTCCAGCAGCATGGAGAACCCAGGAAGGTGCAGATAAGGTCCAAGTGGCTGCCAGGGTTTTAATCGCTGTGTTGTCTAGACATGCTCCAAGCAGCCTCACACGGACACGCCTCCAGATACTTTTACAACACGGATCTAAATGCGCCTCAAAGCAAGTGCAAACACACCTTTGCTGGTCAGTCAGCCCCAGCTCCAATAACCACACTCATATCCTGGCAGAGACCAGGCGTGGGGCTCCTCACACATCCAAAACTCAACTCTGTTGACACGCATCTTCAAAGCATGCTACTGTGTGGCCAGACCATACGCCCAAGCCTGAAACCACAGAAATGGAGAGGCAAGAGAGGCAGCTCAGACAATGAAGGGAGAGGCAGATGTTCAAACATTTTAGGCAGCGATTTGCAGAAGACAAGACTGCATGTGATTCCCTCCCTAATTCAGGAGAACTGAATTCAGGAGCTTAGGAACTATTCTGGGGCAACAGAGAGGCACAGTTGACTCAACATCATTAGATCATCATTTGCAGCATATTCTTTGTCTAACACACATGCATGTACCTGCTTCTTTGTTCTTGATCTACAACATCTGTAGAACTGTTTGCAAGCTTGGGGAAAAAAGTGCTGATGTCTGCTTAAACACAGACATCTCCTCAGGTTCACAGGGTTTTGTTTAAGCGTGGTATCTGTTTTGAAGTTCAGCTTGTAAGCTGTAAGAGGATTCTGAGCTAAGCTACTGCCTCAAGACTTCAACGTGTTTTGTTTAGGGACATCAAAATTTTTACTGAAGGGTCTCCAATGTAATTCTTGAGGTAAGAGAACAAATGACTTTATTGCTCCATGATAAAACGACTGAACTCTCTGGTCTTCAGCAAAATTTTCCATGAGTATTTATCAAGTTAGCTCTTACCAAAAAGAATATATACATTCAGTGGTCTGAACTTGTGGATAAAATCAAGAGTCTCTCTGCTATACCTACTGTTGGATATACCGTTAACAAATAAATATATATATATATATATAAAAAATATACTATATAACAAATAAAGTAGGTTNAGCAAAATTTTCCATGAGTATTTATCAAGTTAGCTCTTACCAAAAAGAATATATACATTCAGTGGTCTGAACTTGTGGATAAAATCAAGAGTCTCTCTGCTATACCTACTGTTGGATATACCGTTAACAAATAAATATATATATATATAAAAAATATACTATATAACAAATAAAGTAGGTTACTACTGGCAGGAGGCAGGACCTTAGGCTACAGAAAGACAAATATATGCCTTCCAGCTCTACTACTGCAGCATTTCAGGTGGTCATAAAGCACCGTTGCTGCGCAGCCCCTGAAAGCCCACAGCCACCCCACACCTCAGCACTGCACTACTCTAGTCGCAGCAATTTCTGTCCTTTGATTTGGCTGCACACTTGACCTGGCTAAACCCTACTCCAGCTGAGAGAGCTGCGTGTTGTGGCAGCGCCAGGTTGGTAGGCATTGTGAAATCAGGAGGGAGGCCTCCTGCGCTCATTTGTGTGTCAGTACCCAGAATGCCGCTTCTAGCTTCCAGCTACTTCATAGAAGTGCTGCTGGGACTGGAACCGTGGGAACACTGCAGTGCTGGCATGTGTGGGTGTGTTCACACGTGTGCAAGGAGAGCGCCTTCATTCTCTGATCACATCCAGCCTTACTGCAAGTACAGCTGTCTGGCACACAGGTAGGAACAGAAAAGCACTGACAAATGTCACTCGGTTCAATAACCAAAAAAAAAAAGACAAAAAAAAAAAGGGTTCAAAAGAGACAGCTGAACCCCCTCCTTCACTGCAAACAGCAACCCACAAAGCCTTCAGGCCTGCTTTTTGAACTCATTCAATCCTAGAGGAGGCATGCTGATGTTCAGAAAGCACAGCGCTGTCTCACACAGCAGTGGAAAGACTGTATGAGACACACACCAAGGCTGTTATCTACACCAAGCAAGTGGTGCTCAACATGCATCAGCTGCTGAGCTCAAGAACAAGGCTTTGGCACTGAGGATGGATTTCTAGGACCCTATTTTGCAACCCTGTGAGGTTTTTCATGTTTAAAATTTCCAGAAACTTCCCAGAATGGTTGTTCTCGACACCAGTAATGGATGAAATGAGACAGGCAGGGAAACAGAACATTCACTCAAGTGAAAGCCATACTGATGTATGAAGACTCTGAAAGACCAGAGAGAAGGCAAAGCAGAGAAAAACCCTGTGTGAGCATAAAAGGTTGAAAATCCAGTGAAGGATACATAGGGAAATGGAGAAGTTATCATATGGCTCAAGAAAAGCCCTAGTTTTGGGAAGTGGCAGGAAAGTGAAGCAGTTTATAGAAGGTAAATCATTAATCCATGGATGAACAGTGAGGATACAGAAATCTAAATTTTAGAAGACGGTAAAGGAAGCGGCTGAGGCCTCTATGGTTTCTGCTGTAGTGAGGGCTCAGCTGTCACAACTCTCTCCAGTTTTTGGTTAAGACCCTTTGCTGACTTCACACAGATGTAGATGGAAGCTGCTTGTGCAAGTGGCAAGACCAAGCAACACGCATCTTGTTCACCCAACCAGGCTGAGAGACAATGTATCTGCATCTGTGCATACATCTCTGGCTACAGACAGAAAGATGTGCACAACGGGTACTTGATGCATGTAGAGGATATGTCAGGAATGCAGTACCTGGTAAAGCTCTGATTTGTAGCAGTGCTTCAAAACCACACCAAGGGGAAAAAAATAAACAGGGAAAAGAAACTAAATAATGAAGGGAGAGGGAAAAAAGCAGGTTTGGCACTGCGCTGAGTCTGCACCAGGGGCTTGTGCCAACCCAGCTCCTCCTTTAAGTCAGACCCTTAAAAGGCAGAGCTGTGCTGGCAGAACTGTATATACCTCACTGCCTATCCTCATAAAGACACAGAAAAAGGTCAAAAAATTCACTGCTGTTCAAACAGCCATTAAATGGTCATATGCATCCCATGCTCCCAACATACTGAGGGAGCCCCAAGGGAAAACACATCACACAAAGCAGTGTATACACATACATAAATAAATAAAGAAACTGGTAAAAAGCCCACTCTTGAAAGTACAAAGAGGACTGAGTATCTGTCACAGCGGATTACCAACACCTCTGCATAAAATAGAACAAAGCAACGCAGAGATCTACATCAAAAAGGACGACCACCACAAAGACACATATGCTTCACCCTTTCATCCAGAGAGACAGACAGACACAGAGCCCAACAGACACACAAAACCCACAGAGACTGACAGGAATTAACACGAACACACAGTCATGGGACCATCCTTTCATTTCCTTACTAGGCATCTAAACTTTACTCCAACGCTACTTGCCCCTGGCCACAGTCTACCAATCTTAGAGCCTGATTAAATCTCTCCGTAATTATCTGCACACACTGCTACAACACAAATGACCTTAGCATATGATATCCGCTGGCTGAGCCCAATGGAAAAAAGACTTCAGAAAAAGGAAGGATAAGCAGACGTACTCTGCCAGCACTGCCGGGGTCTCCTCAAGACTGCAACACATTAATAAAAGAGCCATGAAGACAACGCTAAAGCCTTGAAACTTGAGCCTAGTCCTGCTCTGGGTGTATGACAAAGCATTCTTTTTTCCCTGCTCCATCATTTGAGCACACACTCGC
Source organism: Agapornis roseicollis (assembly GCA_002631895.1). Lineage (NCBI taxonomy): Eukaryota > Metazoa > Chordata > Aves > Psittaciformes > Psittacidae > Agapornis > Agapornis roseicollis. The sequence goes on along the minus strand of NDXB01015928.1, from coordinate 209,471 downwards.
CACTGTTCTTCACCGTAAAACTCCTTGCCACCTCCCAAATGAGCCTATGCAGGAGACTGTAACATCTTATCATGACAGATTTTTGGCACCATATTCTGTGCAATAGATAGCATAATTTTTGGTATCCACTATCAAAGATCTTGAATTCCCTCTGCAAGAAGAGCTGTGCTGCATGCAGATTTTGGAGAGGGGTGGCAGGGGGAAAGAGCTCCTGCCGTGTTCTGATCTAGGACCTCTTAAAGGGTCACCAAAAAACTCAGGCAAAGCCAAGACTTTGTAGTTTTTTCTTGTTCTTCACCTGCAACTTCAGCTGGGATAAATCATCCAACTGAACAGAATGCTTTAAAGCCTTGGAAGAAGAGGAAAGTGCACCTCTACCAACATTGATTTTAATAAAACTCTGTAAATGGCCAAGCCAGGAACCCAGTACATTTTCTTGAGCACAAATATGGAGATTTCTTACTTTTGCTTCCCAAAGAAGCCTGCCCTAGAAAATTCATTCCCCAACATGCAAAATGCCTCTGCTTTCAGAGCAGGTTTCTCTGCGCACAGGCATTCAGATACATCCATCCCACCATTCCATCTTAGCACATGACTGACGGAGAATAGACAAGCCATTAAAAACACATCCACCTCCAACCACGGAGATAATGTGGCTCATTACAGCCTGGCTTTGTCACAGCGGTTCTGACACTCCAGCGGGAGGAAGAGGAGGGGTGAGGGCGAGGACTGAAACGGGGGCTGAGCACAAGACCAGGAGAGAAACTGGAACTTCAAGAGGGAGCCTCTGCTCCTTCCCCACAAAATGGGTTAGCCAGGCCTCTCAGGCTAGGAGGAATTACTGCACTGCCTGGGCAGGGTATCTTACAAACGCTGTGTTTGGACATTTTTGTTGTGTTTTTAACAAATAAAGACTCTATTTAGGTCCCATTTATTAAGTCTATTTAAGGCAGTGTATCTGCCCCTTTAGGCAGGTGTTTGATAAGTTAATTAAGAATTTTATTGAACATTCTCAGTGGGCTTTAAACATTACTTCTGTTTTGAGGCTTGCGTTATTGCCATCCGCTCCAGACACATAAAACCAAAGTTCAGAAATCTCTAACAGACCACCCAAAATCCAACCAATGAACCCACAGTGTAGAGCTCAGTAGGTGAGAGTTTGCTTTTAACCGTATTCTGGACACTGGGGAAGCCAATTGCTCACCCCACAGGCCCTGCACCCTCACCAGCACCCTGGAGTCTTCGAGTGAGGCCTCAAGGCCCTGTGGACCCACCACTGCCCATGAGTAAGTCCCACTGCCAGCTCGAAGGCAGCCTCCCCCACACACACCAAGGATGCTGGGAGCTAAAGGCAGCTCAGACTGAAAGAAAAACAAAAGACACCTAAAAAGAATACTGTGCTTTAGCTGTCTGGCTCGGCACACGAGGCACGGTATACCTTAAGCTCCTGCTGCAGCTGCCCCGAGACAGATTCTTTTGCTGAATGTATACATAATCCAATATACAAAAGCCTGTCTGGCAGGGAGACTCCACAGGGATACTACGAAAGCAGGGACTTGGCCATTCACGTTCCACACAGCACCAGTAACCTGTGCTCCTGTCTGAATTTTTTTTGTTACCAGCCACACTGTTATTTCAATACAAGCATTTAGACATTCTATCCTCCACCTCCACCCTTGGCAGCATGCAGCTGATCATATCAAAAACATACATATTTTCTTCTGGAGCCATCAGAAACCGGTTTGTTTTTTTCTGGCCTCTTCCTTGTCTTGATCCCTAACTGAAGCTCCCAAGACCTGAAATCACATACGTCCTTACCAACGTCTGTGGCAGGGCGATGGATTTCGAAGATCAGGTTCCATCTATAGTAAGCTATGCAAACACACATGTATCATTTAAACAAACTCCAACTACCGAGTTCAGAATACAAGCCGAGGAAAAAAGGTGCCACCTCAAATGCCGATCGTCTCCATTAACACACACGTGGTGAGAATTAAGAACACGGTTAGACTGCTAAATGACTCAAAGGAAAAGCAGCTGCTAACAAATTGGGTATATCGACGGCTGTTAGCAACACTGGAGAAAATTCCTTTTCTCTTTCTCCCGCCACCCCCTTTAAAATCAAAGGCATCACTTACCCGGGGGGCTTTCCTCTTGTATTTGTTGTTATAGTCAAATTTTTCTTTCATTTCATCTAAGAGCTGGCCCAGTCTAGCTTTCTCCTCTTTCCCAGTGTAATCCTGGCTGAGGAGGATATAGGATCTCCAGTTTGCAGAGTCAAAGCCCCAGTGGCAAGTCCTGTTTTCCAGCGATTTGTGAGAGTGGACCACGAATTTGTGAGGTGGATACATAAGCCTGCAGTCCAAGCACTGGATGCAGGCTGCGCTGGGATTACTGTAAAGCTCTGGCACCAGGAGTCCCTTACACTTCCCAAAGCACTCATGATACACCTTGAAGCTCTTCTCCGTAAGCTCCAGCTCAATTGTGCTAGAGAATTCCTTCTTGCAGTGGGGAGGATAGGTGCCACCATAAAGCAAGGCGTTACAAAGCCTCTCAGCATCAGTTTTAGTGATGAGCCCGCAGGAAGGAGCAGAGAAGGGCAGAATGCCCATGACTTTGAGGATTTCCAGCTGGTCAGCAGTACATCTGGAGCAGTAAATATGTAGCTCGTCACACACCGAATTGATCTGCTGCAGGGAGAAGTCCCTGAGCACAGAGTTCAGGATCTGGGGCAAGCAAAGCCGCTTTTCTCCACCCACCACGAAGCAGGAGATGGTTTCCCCTTCCAGGATGGTCTCGCACCTCTCCGTAGATCTGTCCGAGGGCATGAAGAAGGGACCAGGCATCACCGGAGGAGGCTGGATAGGGGGTAGATGCAGTACAGGTTCCGCTGGGTCTTTGCCATTGTCCTTCTTGTACATCTCCTGTGCCCATCGTGCTGAGAAAGCAGCAGGGCCACCCAGGGAGCTCATAGAGCTCAGATGAAACTGTTCCAAGGTCTTCTGCAGTCCTGGATGAGGCTGGAAGCTGCTTCTACTTACAGTCTCCATTTTTTGTTTCTATTCCCAAAACAAACAACAAAAATCCCCGGTTATCTTCCACCCTGGTACAAATCCACTTAAGGGATTTTTTTAAAGAAAAAAAAATCGAACAAAATAAAACAACCCACCCTTGTTCTTTTCTCCTTCCCACTCAGGTTTAACAATCCACTACCGAATAGGAAATAAATCCTTTCGTATGCGTGTCTCTCTCTTCGTTTTTTCTTTCCTCTTGCTTCGTTACAGCCTCAAACCTTCCAAGTCTCCAAGCTGCCCCGATGGAGCACAGAGTCACTGCAAAAAGAGGTCTTCATCCGAGCACTCAGCCCCTCAGCCAGCCCCCCAGGCAAAGCAATCCCGCCTCCCACACCTCCACACACACACTCACTCACTCTCACACACACACACCACCCACAGCACCACAAAAAGTCCGTGCCACGCTCCGAGCTCAAATATGTTCTGGCGGCTGCTGCTGCTCTGCAGTGATCGCCCTTCTGTCCATATCCACTGGCAGGAAGGCGCGGGGGAGGCGAGGAAAAGCACAAGGAGGCGGAAAGCTTCTGTGGAAGGGAGCGACGCAGGAGGAAAGGAAAAGGCCCAAATCTCCGGCACTTTCAAAGCGGCGCAGGGGCTTCGGACGGCTCCTTCCCCCGCGTGGCCCGTCAGCTCGATCCGGGAGGGTTCCTCGTCTCTCCGTTCGCCCTTTCTTCCCTTATTTCTCCCGGTTTTCTCAGCGTGCCGTGGGGAGCCGCGGTAACAGAACGCACATCCTCCCAGCTCCTCTTTCCAGCGGAGACTGAGAGTGCCTGAGAGCTGAGCTAATGCGGGCTGGCTCAGCCTCCTCCTCCTCCTCCGCCTGCTGCTGCCCGCTCTGTTTGTTGGTGTCTGCCTCAGTCATTGAATCCTGGCCAAGAATGTGACCAACTCCCCGGCCGGGCTCTTCCAGGAACAGCGCCCGCCTCCCCCCGCCGCCGGCACAACCCGCGCCGGGTAAACTGCTGGGTTCACGGACCGCCGCGCCGCCGAGGCCGGGCGGGAGGGCGATGGCTTCTCCTTTCCTGCGGGATAGCAGGGAAAAAGCGAACGATCTAAAGCGCGTCCGCCGCCAGAGCTAGTTACAACGCCTGGGGCCCACGACCCTTTCTCGGGGCGGAAATCGCAGGCGTGCAGGCTCAGGCTGTAGCCGAGGACAGCGCCCGCGTTCCTGACCGCGCGACACCTTAACACGTGGAAGGAGCGCAGGGGCAGCACCGCCACGGAGGTGCGCGGGGGGCGGGTGAGTAGCCCCAAGCGCTGCCGGCGGCCGGGCCGGTAAGCCCACCTCTGTCGCAAAGCGGGCGAGCCGCGGCCGCCACTGCGGCGCACGGGAGAGCCGCCGCCACCGCCACCACCCCCGCCGCAGAGCGGGGGCGAGCGCCCCCTACCGAGCGACGCGCCACGCTGCTCCCCTGCCCCCTACCAGCCCGGCGCGGCCCCGGCGGCGCGCTGACATCACTAATGTGACGTCATTGGTGCGGTCGGGTGCGAGGAGCTCCCTAGTCGCGAGTGATGTCAAGTATGGAGCAAGAGCTGTGGCTTCTCCCCTTTTCCATGGCCTGCGTAATGGGAATAGTGTGAAATGCATCCAGCGGCGCCATGTGCAGGTGTTGGGAACAAGCTGGAAGGTTCCACCTCTTGCCTCCACACTCGCTCAATCGCATGCATCAAAACAAGGCTGGAGAGCGCTTTGACACCCAGACAACTGCTAGAAAACTACGTGTGCCACAGTACCTTTAACCACTGCTCATGGAACAGAACCTTGAGTGATGCACAAACTGAGCATCCTGGTAGTCCCCTCCAGAAGAGTTCCCCATTACAGCCTAAAACCAGGTAGATGAGGCCACGAGAGGAAGCACAAGCAGACAAATGTCCAAACACCTCTTAGAAGAGCAAGCAGAAAACCAGAACGGCACCATGTACTCAGGCTCCATACAACACAGCAGGGAACACCACAAACTCTCCTGGCTTGTTTGCGGGTTTTTATCCTGAAATCCCACTCAGCATAAAGGAAAGAGGTGTCACGGAGTTGCAAAAGAGCTTTGATGATGCAACTACACCAGCAGTTCTCCAGACAGGAGACTGCTCTCACATACCCAAATCAGACATCCAGCCTCACAGCGTTAAAGGGGAGGCTGGAGAAGGATAGAATCAAATGGTGCAGGCCGTTGGCTGTGTCTTCAGTGCCAAGAGAAGACATATTGAGAATCCTTCCCAACCCAAAAGCCACTGGTGCCAAGAAGTCTCTGTTCATACAATGCACCACACACAAATTTGAAGATCCACGAGTGGAATTTTAGATATTAACACAATACCAAGGTCTGAAGTTGTGTTGAACAGTCCTGGCCATGCAGCCCTTGCTGACCTATGACACTAAAGAGGTGATCACATTAAGAGGAAGCCAGTCTAGGAATTCTTCACTAACAGGGTAGTTAAAAGGCTTTAGTTAAGAATAATTTTCAACAATCCTCTGGAAATCATATATGGTCCCTTTTGACCATAGGAAGGACATATACAATGTTCCATCCATTCCATCATTCTCAAATGGTGCACTTTGTTAGAAATAAAATCCATCCCAGCATTCAGCCTTCTCTTGGAAAAGTGGTGTTGATGACACAGGAGAAATACAGCCCATCAGGGATACAGCAATCAAACTGACAAGCACCAAAGGCAACAGCGTTATTCTCTTGATGGATTTAGTCCAGTTCCAGTCATTATTTCTTTAAACTCACTAAAATAGACACAGCCAGATACACTCAAACATCATGTGTGGCATCCCTGATTCTTTTACAGAGCACAATTAATGCTTTTAGGAGGTTTGGATGGCAATAGGGAGGTCCTTAGGTTTGGAAGCTGAGTTACTTTGCTGGGTTACTCCCTCTCCTTTACCCCCCAGCAAGCCATGGCAGCAGAAACTGCAGTTCACTTTATGAGAGGTGCCATGTTCCCTCCCAGATGAGTCTTTTACACAAGTAAATCACTGGATCATTTATGGGTGGAATTCATAAATGGAATTCCTGAAGCAGAGGGGACTACCAAAAAGACAGGAAGGATGGTCTTGTGGTTAAGACAGAAAACTCAGGACATCTGGGGTCCATTCCCAGATCTCCCACAGACTTCCTTTTGCCTTGGGCAAGTTGTTCTGTCTCTCTGTGCTTCAGTTGCTGTATCTGCAATATCCAGATGGTGAGCAGTTAAGAGTGGCAGCTTCTGAACCTTAAATTCATGACGGGACAGAAACCAATTTCCAAATCCTGCAGTAACGGTACAGTAAAACTCCCATTTCTGTATAGCCCACAGACTATGCAGAATTAAACAGCAGCAGGGCAGGGGAAGGGGGAGCAGCAAAGCTGTCATTTGGGATTAAGGTGGTTGTGGCTTCTGAAGTCTCTGCCTCCCGCGATGACAGACTGTGAGCGCTGTGCATCTTCAAACAACACTACTCTTTCCCCCAGTCACTGTCTCACTCCAGTTCCAAAGCCCTCCAGCTGGAGAAAGGAGAGGGGAAAAATATCTCTGAGGAAGGGCCCCAACACCACAGAGTTTTTCTCACTCTCTCCCTCTTCTCCTCCCCCTCTCCACTGGCTTCAAGGCCAACAGCTCCTGGAACACAAACACTCTTGTAAACTTCTGAACCACACAGCCCTGTGGTGGGTGGGTGTTTGCTCCCTGCCTGCCAGTTCCAATCCACCCACAGATTCCAAAGGCCCAGAACAAAAAGCAGACTCCATTTTCCATATTTAACAGGCAATTTGTTTCCCTCCCTGCTTGCAGAACTCAAGTGCCTCTCACAAGCGCGGTGTCCCACCTCTCACACCAAGTGGGGGTTATCATGTTTATGCATGTGTTTATACAAGCAGAGGGGAAGTGCATCCTAAATGAATTCACCCCAGTCCCCCTTCGGTTTTGGATGCCTGCTTAGTCAGGAAGAACTGAGGATTATCCAGGGCTGTGCTGCGTGGTGCAGCTCTCTGACAAAACGTTTGGGAAGGGCCTATTAGGAGGCCTGTGGGGAAGGAAAGTAAGTTGAAAAGTGTGCATGCAAATGTGACACATCAAAACTCCCGCTGTAGTTCGCATTAGACAGTAAATTCTATATAGCAGCAAACATCCAATTTCTCCAAGTTTCTATTTCACATACCCATTTCTAATTGTGATATTCTGGTACTAAAATAAAGCAATTTCTGCACAACCAGGATACTTCTTTCCCTTCTTTCCTTTGGTCATTATCTGCTAAGGTCATCATCCTCATTGATTATTTCCCTTCCAGTGAAACTGGGGTATGCCAAACTACCCAGAACCAGCAGAATGAGGTTTCAAACTCTGCTGGAAAAGCTATCTGAGAATCAGGTGATCTTTTTTTCAATCAAATACTTTCATTTTTCATCAACAGACTTACTCCACTGACAGAAAATTATTTCACAAATGCTTACCAGCTTCTTATCTTTTTGGCTAAAACAAATTCTGAGAGGTTTACTTTTAAAGAGGCCAGGATTTCTCTCAGATACGCACCAAAGTGTATTTCAAAACATCTAAAAAGTCACAACAAAAAAAATACTTGTGAGTTTAAGATCAACCAAACTGAAAACGTCACTGCCAGAGAAGGTCAGCAAGGGGCCCAAGTCAACAGAAATATTATCTTCTTTTAATTAATGGAAAAATCAACTATTTACACAACCCCTTTTCAGGCCAAAGAGCTCAGTGAGGTGCCTGGGACTTCCATGGTATTTATCACCTATCAAATCTGGGTGAGCTTTAGGATGCTGCACAGCCTTGAAAATTTACCCCTCTACAACACTTCACAGACTGGTTATGGGTTTGATTTATACACTAATAGCTCATTTATAAGGTTATTTTAGGCTTTTAGTGTGCTCCAAGAAATGGCAAGACCTATTCTGATAGCACTAAACCCAAAATTGGTACCTATGAGTGGGGAAGTGTATAGGTAGATGTAAAACATTCTGAAATTTCTGAGTTACATGAGTTGGCACTTGCTAAAGATTTCTTAAATTAACCTTGGATAACAGGATAAGTGGGAGGTCATTCCAGTGGGGAATTCCACCCTCTAGAAAGCACAAGGGAAGCAGAGCTGGAACTGAATCAGGTTCTTCTGGCATTTCCAGGGCACCCTATGTAAATCTTACTGCAGTGTTCTGGCTGTAGGGATAATCAGTTGTCACTCTTTGAATCAATAAGCTAATGAGCTCAGGGGTCACTTTTCTCCTCATAAAGCCATTCAGCATTTAGAAAGTTACTGACAGGTACAATAGGAGAACAGCAGCATATGTCACTTACTGTTGCTAACGTGATTCAAACAGCAGCAGACACAAGTGAGAGGAATTTCTTCACTTGCCTGATGTCACAGAAAAATATGCACTTCACTTTGCTGTCCTGCTCTCAAGCCTTTTCCACGCCTGGCCAAAAATGATTCCTTAAAGCTATGACTTGAAGGATGTGATTTGTAACTGTATGTCTAAGGTAACAGTGCTACAAGATAGTAAAAACCATCCAGGCTCTGCCACTCACTCCTTTTAGCCAAAGTTTGAAGGTGGTTTTAAAAGACGATCCAGTCATGGAGCAAGTTTGCTATCATGCAGAATCTCTGCCTTTGGCAGCTTGAAAGCCTTGTAGGGTCCAAATCACAGGAAGACTGAGAAAGCAAGTCCAGAGAGAGGACAAAACCATAGAGCTCCCCTTTCACAGGTTATTCCCAATCCAGCCATGCTGTGGGGTTTCAGTGAAAATACCCAAGTTGTATCAAACTTCTGAACAACTAAGGCTAAGGAGCTACAGTGCTGGCGTCCACCTCCTGGAAGGCAGAGCCAGCTAGACTGCCTCATACAATCTTCCTCACTTTGAGAGAAGCTCAAGGCCAAGGAATAAACTGAAGAAAAAAATCTCAGTGACAGAATTTGGGAATGCTGAAAACATACTCTAAGGCATATGAACAAAGCAGGCCTATGTAAACCAGAAGAGATCTTATCTTCTTCCCTTTTAGCATCCATGACCTGAGCATAGATGTTAAAGCAACCTCTCTCTGGAACACTGCTCCTCTCCGGGGTCTTGCCTCTCCTTTCTCTGCCAAACATATTGGTTTAATATCTCATCTTTTCAGTGGTGGCAGCTCACTATGCAGTTATTTCATGGGTTTGGTTCAGCTAACTGATTATATTTACCATGTTCATAGCAGCTTCCACCACCATTCAGAAGAAAACCCCATGAACTCAGAAGTCATCATTATTTTCTTCATGTCATTCACAATGCTGAGTTCCTGTCCAGCTCAGCTCCATAGCCTGTCTTCTTCTCTATCCTTTACTTCTGTCCAAAGTACAGAACCTATTGATTAATAGACATCTCTTATTCCCCTCTATTCCTGATCCTCAGATGACAATCATCTAGTCACCTAGTATGGGACTTGACCTTTAAACTCAGATTAGAGCAGTGGATGGTTTTTGCAGCACAGGTCCATCATGCTGGCCAGCAGAGCAGCTATCATGCTAACACAATTCAGCAGGCTCTTCAGAACAAAAGCTGACTGTAGCAAACTTAAGAACTGGCTTGAATTGTCACAGAGATTGACTAATGGGCATACAGCCATAATTAACATATGTAATGAACATATGACCTGCTTAAAACATGTCTTGCTCTCACAGCTAAAATTCACTTTTAAATGGCAAGAAATCATCCAGGGGATACGGGAGGTGAGGGGCTGCTGAAGCACACGAAAGAACTCTCAATCTTCTCGAGTCTTTTCATCCCAAGCTCCTGGTATGTTGCTCAGGGCTGCCCCTCCCACCCACCCACCCTGCACCTACATGCCCCAGTGGATGCTGCCAAACACCTCATTAAACAAAAAAAGGCATGTTACCACCAATGGAAAGTAATTTACGGGAAAAGGCAGAACCAGAGAGGGGAATACAAGCTGGAACTCCTGGGATTCCCAAAGGAGCTTACGGAATAGTCCTGGTAAGTGATTTAGGGCTGCACAGCCTTTTTGTCATTTATATTAACACAGAATTTTTCTTTCCCATCATATCCAGCAATAAGCAAACAAGGCCTAGCATATGCATCCAGTAGAGAAAGGGAGAAGCACACCGAGCCATAGCCTTGTCCCTGTAAAAAGAGCAATGGAATTGTTTGCAATGACCACCCTCAGCATTTCCTCCTTGCACAGTTCTTGCATAGGCTGTAACCAAACATCCACTATAACCATTCTAGGGAAAAAAATCAACACATTTAAGACAATGCTAAACCAAAGACTTAAGCAAAGTGTCTCCCCTTGCTCAGGGCTTACAGCTGTCTAGTGTGTCCCAAAGCCACCAGTATCAAAGGAAATAAGTGTGCCAACCTTGCACAACAGGAGTTACTGATTAGCAAAACCTCAGCTTTGAGCTTCACCAAAACAAAGTGGGTTAACTCCCCTCCCTTGCTCTCCCACACACACTCTATCACGCAGAGAAGCTGTGGGAATACTGATCTGATCTCCTGCAGCTGCTGCAGTGAGTAAAAGGGCAAAAGAGCTGGGCTCTGCAACCAGCATGTATCAGCTTGCATGAGGGTACAGTTAATACTGCCTCATTTCCATTTTACCTGAAACCCATGTGCAACTGGAAGACCAAACATTCCCTTCCTCAACAGTCTCTCTCAGACTCCAGGGAATGCATGTGTCTTTTCTGTAATCTCTTCCATCTTTGAGATCATTTCCCATCATCATGGTATCCACATTTTGCAAATAATATTGATAAGCTTAAGTGCACCTTTACTAGAAAGACGCTAAGACCTTATTATGTGCTGGTTGGCTTATCGCTAAGGCTTCTGATTCTAATCTCTTTTCCTGTGTTCTTTGGTAGATACTTTACAAGAGTTTAAGATGCAGAATCACAGTGGGGAATGAGCCCCATGGTCTGCTTGAAATTCATGCTATCTACTGCTTATTGTAAAGTGATCCTCTATCTGATGGTCTGACATGTGAACCTGCAATTTATTTTGAAGGTCTGTGTCTCCTATAAATAACACACAGAGCACTCCATGGAGATAAGTGCTTGCATCATCACTTCAGTAATTCAGAACATGCTGTCCTAAAAATCTGGAATTTTTTCTCCTTTCTCGCAAATTTTTATGGGATGATCTCATATTTATGATATTTGTGGCTTTCTGAATGAACCTGTGACTAAAGCACATGCACACTTTATTAGCATTATGAGATTTTTCTTACCAGCATGTAATGAAAAAGAAACAAATTCATACTGTGATTTTACAGATGTGGAACTGAGGAACAGAGTGGATATACAGCTGGCTTAAGGCCACCCTCCAGATCTTCATCTGGATCCAAATCTTTTACCAAGTTAAAATCAACTGCTTTAACTTCATAACTTCTTTTTTTTTTTCCCTAACAACACTCCACTGGTATTCCTAGAACTACTCCCAAGTGTAATTTATTTTGAAAAGAGAATCCAGCACTAAAAGATAAAAGGTTTGGGGTTTTTTTTGTTTGTTTGTAAGACTTCTTTCATGCTCCCATGGGCCAGACAACCTGGTTGCTGAATCAGACACTTCAGACACCTTCAGTCTGGTAGAATCGGATGGAGAAAGTCTTCCACCAGATTGGTATTCACTAATGTGTCTGTTACTTCCCATTGCCCTATTCTCTTTTTCAGGAAAAGCCACTCAACATTTTAGTTTCTAGACAGCTTCAATTGTTAGACCAGTTTTTATATAAAGCATTTGCAAGTTTCTTCAAGTTTTAATTAGCTATGTCCAAAAAGAGGAGTGCAGGAACTAACAACAAGTGACGTTAAGGCTGCAGGTTCTCAATATTCCAACCACTGCATCACAGCAGAAGGACATTTCTGCAGCCTACCCTCTTCTGGCTGTATGGAGCAGAAAGAGCATTTCAGCATAATTGCACAGGTACTGCTCAAATGAGCTTACCCCAGACTGTCAGTGAGCCTCTCTCCTGTCTCCAACAGTCCTCCACTTTCAGTATTGCCCATGCCCATAGGGACAGTACTTATATAAATTAGACCCACTTCACTTCTATGGCCCTCTGACCAAAAAAAAAGGGTTCAAGAGTATTTCAAGCAAGCAATAAACTCATATTCCTAACTTCTATACTGTGAATAGGTACAGCATTTGTATTGAACCAGTGACTGTGAAAGGAAGAGCTACAGAAAAGGTTGGCCTTGCTTAGATTCCCCTTCTTTATCTCCATCCTTCAAAAATTTCTGCTGGGTTTATTTTCTACATGTGGCAAGCCTGAAAATGTCACTCGCTCTCTCTTCTTCCTACTATTCATCATGTAACCCAAAGCCCATCTTGAAGCAATGATCATGTCTGTACTGTCCACATTGCAGCATTACCATTAAGACCCACAACCCATGGGCTGACAAGCCAGCTGGCACCTTTCCCTCCCCTCTGCTTACTTTCCTTGTGCAGGCAAAACCATTCATTGCCTTCTGGGGCTAGCACTGGACCCACACTGTTCTTAGTAATGAATGCAACCTGTTCTAACGAATGTGAAGCTTATTTGTGAGTGCGGAGCTGCACTCAATTGCCTGACATTTCACATTTCGCACCATAAATCTGGGTAACACTTTATTTTAATTACTGGGACATTTTCTAACTTTTATTGTTTCTGGCAAACACAGGCAAAATGAGCTCATTCATTACACAAGGTATGTGAGCTATTTCTTCAGGGAAAATTGTATTCTATATCATCCTTGCCATCCAACAAGATGCTATTCACCTCTCTTCTAGATGTCAGTAAATACAACTAAATATCACATAGATTGAGGATAATTATCTAATCTTTTCCTGAATGACAGAGAGCTTGGAAAATGATACATCCATCGATTTTTCTGCATTTTTAACATACTCATTAGTGTAATCAACTGAGGAGCCATACATCTCATGTCCTTTTCAAATCTCCATTCCCGTAGATACCACCTTGAGATGATACAAATGAGATTCCAAACTGCAGATTTCAGGCTCTGATTTGATTTCTCCATGTACAACCAGTACAAGAAACAGAAAAATGACCCAACTGATGAGCACCAGGCTCCTCAGGAAGATGCTGTGTGTTGAGGCACCAGAGACTACAGTCAGGGCCCTGGAGAGAACCAAAGGATTTTACAAATGCCTAGAAGCCTCAGTGTAAAAATCCCTTTATATTCTGCACTTCACCACACAGCCCAGCAAAGTTCAATAACTTCACTAAGCTGAACAGTACTATATGCTGGAGAGCTTGAAACTGCTCTAGCTCTCCAAGGTCAAAGCTTGCACTGCATCCAGCTCTGGGGCCCCCAACACAAGAGGGATGTGGAGCTGCTTCAGCAAGTCCAGAGGAGGCCATGGAGATGCTGTAAGGGCTGGAGCAGCTCTGCTCTGGAAAGAGACTGAGGGAGCTGGGTGTGCTTAGCCTGGAGAAGAGAAGGCTCTGGGGAGACCTTAGGGCAGCTCCACTGCCTAAAGGGGCTATAAGAAAGCTGGAAAGGAGCTTTGGATGAGGGCCTGTAGGGCCAGGCCAAGGGGAATGGCTTTAACCCGCCCAAGGGGAGACTGAGCTGAGCTCTTAGGCAGAAGCTCTTCCCTGTGAGGGTGCTGAGGAGCTNCTCTTTGGTGGGGATCAGGATCTGGAGAAGTGTCGAGTCAGTCAATGGCTTTAAGCTGCCAGAACAGGGGAGACTGAGATGAGCTCTTAGGCAGAAGCTCTTCCCTGTGAGGGTGCTGAGGAGCTGGCACAGGGTGCCCAGAGAAGCTGTGGCTGCTCCATCCCTGGCAGCGTTCAAGGCCAGGTTGGACAGAGGGGCTTACAGCAAGCTGCTCTACTGGAAGGTGTCCTTTCTCATGGCAGGGGCTTGGAACTAGATGAGCTTTAAGGTGCCTTCAACCCAAACCAGTCAAGGATTTTATTAAATCAGTAAACCTGCAGAAAAATCACACTCAGCATGTCCAGGTCTTATTTGTCCCAAGCAGTCAGTACCACATTTCAAATGGATTTCAAAGATTATGTTTAGACTCTTGATCTCCAATAGTGATAATGTAGGGTGAAGATGCCTGCAGAGTGTTCAGCACCTACTGCAATATAACCCCTCACTTTAAAACCAGAGCATAACTTCTCAATTAGTGAGTTCAGACTAGGGAAATCATAACTCAGGCCACTTGTTTTGACAGTTGTTGAAGCCTTAGAGATGAACTCCTGCTCTTGGACTCTGGAGCCATGCCTCTCACCTTGCCTGTGCACTACACCCCCTCCTCAGACTCTACCTTCCTTGTTCCTAGTGCTGAGGCTCAGATGATAGAACCGGCCATTTGCTCAGGTGTGCGTGAGAAAAAAAACCCAAGCAGTTACTGTTACGGAACAGCTTTCTGAGTCTTGTGAATAGAGAGAGTGAAATCCCATGCAGATAGCGTGGAGCACACTGAGTGACTCACACTCTGCCTTTTCACCAGGGAAAAACTTCAGGCCTGCAGTCAGTTAAAAGATGGAAATTTTTATAAAACTTCCATTGTGGTACGTTACCATCTGCTCAGAAATTAACAAAACCAAACCCCCAGTAAATTGGTTGATTTTCTTCCTTTCTTTCTCTTGCAGTAAGAGCTTTCTGTGTTACAGATAAGCTGTGAATCTCTGTGAAGGGGATGTAAGCATGTACAATTCAGTACAAAAAACCAGATACTTCAGTCTAATTGCTTGCTGACTTTGGCAAATTTAGGTCCTGCAAAGTAAACTATTGTATGCATTAGACCATTTTCTTCTGCAGTGCTCTGTACCAGTCAGGGAGGGAGAGAATTCTGTATCTGTAAGCACTTGCATGCTCAGCCCCCCATAAAACCCCTCAGATCTGAACAGTATCCAAGGTCTTCTGATGAGATGCCTTTACTGAAAAAATATTCTCTCTTGGGAATGAAGCCACTGACAATTTGGATGAAATGTGGATAATAACAGAAAAGTTCAAGTTTTGGTTGGAGGAAAAAAACCTTTCAGAAATTGCAGTCAGCAATTTTTGCCCCTTGCTTTTCTGCTTCTTTCCAATGCTTCATAAAAACCACATAACTTCTTTCTGCCTGTTTTTAAGCATGAACATATATTTCTTTCTTTTCAGAGAGCTGAATTCTTGGAACTCATACCATTTTCATTTAGCTATTTTTACCCGTCCTCCTCCTTCCTGTATCCATGGAGTTTCATCAAAACATTGAATTCCAGTCTCTAATGACATAACCTTCCCCTTTCCTTCCTGTTCTCATGTCACCTCTCGTTTTCACACCAGCTCTGTAGCCTTCTCTGATTTTTAGTCTTTTTCTACTCTAGGCTTATTTTCTTTGTGTACTTTGCAACAACACCAGCCTCCTTTCTACAGTGTAGAATATTAACAAGTCACAGATTTCTTCATAAACAAGCAAGCAAAAAAATCCCACAAACTGCCTCAGTAAGGAAAACACCTCTTCTTCCTCTTCCCTACTCTAGGGAAAAATCTGACTTCAAAGACCAAGTTTTATCTTACATTGACATCAAACTGGAATAGTTTGACTATAATCCCTCTATGAAAGTCTTACCTGCCACATTTGGTATTAATCAGCTATAGGACAGATAGAGGGAAATGAATAGAATGATTGTCATATGCAGCTGAGACAAAAGGGCTGTGACATACATCTAACAACTCCAATGACTGTATTTAACAATTAAATGTGAGATAAAAGTGCTATTCAACATGTGTCTGGAGTTACTTAATGGATCAGTACTAGCAAAATATGCATCATAGTCTGGCCCTCTGAGATCTTTCCACATGCCCATTACACTTTGCTACAGCTGTGTGTTCTTGCAAGACAGAGTTCCTATGGTGTGTGAGGTTTAAAGATAAAGATAGGAACAGCAAACTGGCATAGGTATTTCTTGTAATAGAAAAAACAACAACAAAACTGAACTGCAAATGGAATTCATTTGCTGATTGCAGGAGCAATGAAGTCAAGCAACAAAACTTAGCAAACCATATTAAAAAGTATCTTAGTAAGTATTTTTGCAGGAGACAGAGGTGTTTATGAACAACAACAACAAAAAACTCAAGAGGTGTAGAAGTCACAGCTGCTCTAGGGCAAGTTTTAACTGGTTTCCCTTCCTTAACAGATTTCTCATTCACAAAAAATTGCTTGCTGACTTAGTAGTCATGGCACCACACCAGATTCCAGGTGCTTCTAACCACCTGTGTTATGCTTTCCATTTTGGCTAATGATCATTGTCTAATTGTCTAAATGTTTTCCATTTGTCTAATTCTCCATTTTCAACTAATTTGTCTTAATTTTATCCCTTTGTCTATATAGTTGGTTATCTGTGACATCAAGACAAGCCTTTATCTCAGCAGGCGTACAGACAGCATATTTGCTCAGAAGCTATGAACATAAACTCTGGATTATCACAAACTCCACTCCTATTCTTAGCTGGCAATAGTAAAGAAAGTCCTTGATGCTGTAGATCATGTTTGGTCCTGATGCTTTTTCCTAATCTGCATCCTGATAGTTCAGGCCTTCCAAAAGGTGTCACTGAAGTTCCCAGTCTGGCTTGTTCTTAGAATACAACATACTCAAATTAGGCTGCTATTCCTGACACTTTGTTTCCACAGGCATCTATCAGTAACCGAGTAACTAGAAGATCTGATCATCTTGTTTCCAGAGGTGCATGAGGAGTTGATTTCCTTTGCACTGGTCTCAGCCCAGATTTTCTTAACGTATTCTGCTGGTGCACAGATCAAGCAAATAGGAATATGCACTGTTTGTGAAATTTCAAAATCTTATTTGAAAGCACTTCATGTACACTACAAACATCTGCATATACCTCCATGTTTCCCTTCTTCTTCAGTGCTCTGCATTGCAGTGCACTGGAATGCTGTCTTCCAGACACATTTGAAGTGCCCCTGAGTCTGTCTAAACAAACACACGGGCAGATAATCTAAACCAGAGCATTCCCATCTGCTGAGTCTCTCCAAGGCTGACATTTGGTAATGACCATCACCTCCTAAAGTGCTGACTGCACCTCCAACTGCAGACAGTGCCAGGCAGATTCTGATTTTCATTTGCAGTGTTTAAATTGGAAATACTCAGTGACAACTGCAGCAGAGCAGAAGTTAACAGCCAGTTAGAATAGCTATTAGCATGCCAGGGGCAGTGGGCAGGCAGGGAAATAAACCCAAACTGGTTGTGGTTTGTGAGCAAGGGAGGTCATCTCTGAAAAAATAACACGATCCCTAAGTGGGATAAACAGTACAGGAGATGACTCAGTAACTGGGCCAGTCATGAAATACAGGTTCTGCAAATATGTCACAGAGCAATGGAAGGGGAGCTAAGCAGCAAAACTGTGCTGACTGCTCAGATACAACATTCTCTGACTGCAGAGTCTCTAGAAACACAACACTGGCACAGGGCTGCTGGTTCACTAACTCCAAGGAACTCCTAAACTGAACATAAATCAGCCCATGAAAGACAGCTCACCCAAAGCTGTGTTTAGGATTTGTGTTGTCAGGCTGAGCACAAAGGCATCTGCATCTCAGCAGAGGAGGCTGTGTAGCCAATGCTCTACAGTAAGTGCTCCCAGATATCCTCATTAGAAATCTGAGGTGCAGAAGATCAATGTAATTGGTAAGATTCTGAAAACTGTCTTCAAAAAGAGAACCTTGGGCACATCATACACTCAAGCACATGAATAATTTTTTTATCCTTTTCAACCCACTGAAAAGATTCAAAGACTCTTTCCTACTTCATTTTGTTCATGAGAAACAAGTCAGAGAGAAAATCAGAACATTTTCATCATGAAGAGCTGCTCTGACCTCTAGTTTATGTTAATTGACTCAGGGAAGAGAGAAAAGTACCTAAAACATAAAGAAGTAGCAACTGTTAATCTCAGTGTAAATAACTAATCTGTTTAATATTAAAAAAGAATTTTCTAGAAATACTTAGGATATGGGCTTCAATATGCAATTTGTTATTGATGGAATTATACAATCAACATAAACTATTTTCCCCCTGTATTCCAGATACTGTGCATAGATCTGTATTACTAATTTCAGCAAGTCTGAGCTTGTTCGGTGCCATGTGGCCACGATGTATGTCTACAGCTTTAAGCTACCCACCTCTAAAACAGGATGACTGAATTCAGAATGCCTTGTATGAGCAGACTTTGGATCACAACAGCTCTTGAACCGCAATCAGAAACAGGGGAAGTGCTAGTTGGCCCAGTTAAAACCATGCAGAACCTCTTATTCATGTACAATGAAGTTCCAGACCCCACAGTCTTTCCTTAAACTGGCACTTTACCAGCATACCTGCAGCTTCTAGTTTCTTTCTGTACTGCTTGCACAAGTTTAAAGTCTGGGAGCTACTATGCATAATACCGGCCATTTTCTGTTGACACAAGTAGTCAGAAGATGGCAAACATCTGTAGATATTGCTTTAACTTTAAAGACTATCTCTGCATAGCCTGAAAAGACCAAACAGTTTCTTATGTTCTTTAACTCAAGGGAAACTTCTGGTGCCAACCTGCTTGATGTGGCATAGCTCAAAGTGGAGGACTAGGTGTGAACTGTCAGAGATATCTTACAACATTGCACAAAAAACTTTCAAGTACTGAAAAGAGGAAAAGTACCAATTTACTGAAAAAATAGTGAAGTGGGTTCTGAGAATGGAAGGTGAGTTAGAGTAATTCCAAGTACTGACATTATTTACCGGCTCAGTAAAGAAGCACCTGGTAGAATATGATGCATAACCTCTACCTAAGGATTTCAACAAGTCCTCCATTAGGGTTTCAAAGCACTTATGAAAGTTACTCTGTACTGACAAACAGGCAAAAAGAAATGAAGTAATTCAAAACCAGAGGAGGTCTGGATAGAAGCACAGATTTCCTGTGCTTTCAACTAGTCGTGAGTGCGCTGTCCCACAGAGCCCACGCATGAGATGGAAACTCATCAGAATCAAGGATCATTGCACAAGGCAGAGGATACAAGAATGGTAAAACACATTCACGCAGCAACTCACTCAAGCCACAACTCAGAACAGGAAGTTCCACAGACTTTCAATTCCCACACCAAGTTAAATCAATGTAAATCAAATAAATTTGAGAGAAAAAGCCTCAATGGAAAAACGTCTTTTTATGCCACCCACTACCAGAAAGATTATTGCTTTTGCTTCAAAACTATTACTGATTTCAAAAATGCTTGAATTTAGAAATACAGGGATTAGATTATTTCCTCTGTTTGAGTTTCTACACAGGAAAACTGAGTAATCTCTACAGTTAACTAAGCCAAAAAACAAACAAACAAACAAAAAGTAAAGAAAAAAGGCATGAGGAGGATGGTCACTGCTGGGTCAGGATGGTCAGAACTCCTTCCCACTGACAGAAGAGCACTATCAGAGGTCCCCCAGGAATGGCAGCTTTTCAAGTCTTTCTTAAATCAGGCCTTACATACCTTTCCCCACACACACACCCCTCCCCACTTTGTTTCTCTGATCCACAGTAATTTTGGGACCAAGCCTTTGTGTCTTGATATTGAATGTTGTTGGCGATATTTTCAGCACAGGAATTGTGCTGGAACATACCCCGTACAGTGTCCACTCTCGTTTTCCTGACATTGGCCATGACCAGATGCTTCACAGAAAAAATTGAGTCACATCAAGAGGCACCAATCCAAAAAAGAAGTCCCTCCTTTACCATCAAGTTCACTGGTTTCCTCTCTGATGTTGCTCTATTGTGTTTTAAAGATCATTTCTGTAACAAATCTGGGTGTTCTTGCTGGTCACACAAACATGCCACCATTTCTGAATCCTTCCACACTCTCATCTTTATATCTGGCAGTACACAGTTAAATATATATGTATGTATTTATGTATGCATTTGTGCTTCCTGGTACTTGTTATAAGCTCAAGTCTGTACTTATAGAACATATAGAAAGGGAGCTGAAGCAGGAAGGGTCTGCTTCTGTGCTCTCTTTTTTCCCTGTTCATTTGTTACCAGTGAAGGATATCAGATGTGACAGCCCTGGAGACTCAAGTCCTTTGTCTACACAAAAGGTCCAGTTCTGTCAGCAAGAGGGTGGGACTTCACTCTTACACTATTTCAACAGTATGTTTCAATCAACAATGCCTTGAGAAACTTCCAAGAACCACCAGCAGAAGTCAAAGGAATGAGTGATATTAAGACTAACTAGTCAAGGTTCCCTCTGAGAACTACCAAGAAAACCAATTAAGACCAATTGCATTCATCATTTAGCCTGGAAAGCATCTAAGACTGTGTAACTGTTTATTAATGGGTCACTTAAAAACAACCCTATAGAAAACAACCATTAAGTTGCTACTAGCACATACTGGATTTGAAACAGCAGTTAAAGTTTCTCATTTCACTAGCAAAGCAAACCAGGGCTCACCAAAAGCAAGCTTACACCAGCCAGGGTAGGAGAGGGGTTACCAACATACACGTTAACGTGTCAACAAAACGTTCCCTGAAGTGATTTGATTATTATTATTTTTCCACTAGCAGCAATTCCACAAGTACACAGGAGTCAGGAAAAAAAAAAAAAAGTGGAAGCAACTGTGAAATTGTTTCATCTACTTTTACCATCCACAGGGAGAAAACCACACAAAGACACTAACAGGCAGACACTGCAGAAAAAGCCCAAACAGACCTAGATTAAGTCTTTAAACTTCTATTTTTTAAGGAGATAGAGTGCTTTCTGCGTGTGTAAATTCTCCAGAAGCACTGTCTCTTTAAAGTTGGAATGTGACTTTTTGTCACCCACAAGGAAAAGTGCAGTTTCCCAGGTTCTTACTGGAAAGTTTTCTTGGGAAAATATTCCTTTCCAAAGCGTTGTTTTTACACTTTTGGTTCACTGGTTGTATGACTCTTGTAATGCTTTAATAGTGTTTTTACTCCACGAATGTTTGTAATAACTTAATCCATCCTATTTCCTACAGTATCTCCTTTTAAGGATAATTACATCAATATGTTTGACGTTTTGTAATCCAAATAACTTCTTTTTTCTAGACTTTGTTTTCTAGACTGTGTTGGGTGATTCAAAACAAGACTTAATTGTATGTTCCTGGCCCTCAGAATTTTCTGAAAAAGCTGCTGCACAATAAAACTCAATAAATAACCCAAAGCCCATTGGAAACAAGAATAATTCTTCTTAGCATTTTGTTAAATTATCAGAGTTTTCTTTTCTGAGAGATCACGATTACCTGCTGCATTTCCTGAGACAAGAATCTCATGCATGTATTTTATGTACATCTGCCCCAAGAAAGTTTTCATTGGGTTCTTTTCAGGTTTGTCTGGGTATTTTTTTCCCCTTAAAGAAGCTGCAATGGGATGTGTTCTGTGATAGGCTAAAAAAATATACAGCCATAGTTAAATGCTATTACATATAGCATTTGATCAAAACCCTAACTGTATCTATTCACAACAGTAAACTACCCAAGAACCTAAGCTGATTGAACAGGGTTACAGAAGTCTTTTCCAAAAGCTACTGATGGTCTTCTGCAAGAAGATCTATTGTTCAACTCAATTCTCCTTCAATTTCTGTGCTATTTTGCCACAGTCAGGTCCCAAAACACTTCACATATTATTGGAACTCAGGAACTAATACTTTATGGTTCTGCAGACTGGTTTATGAACTACTTCTCATTTATCACTTCAGAGTTTAGCTCCTCCCATCTACACTAAGACAAAAATCAGGTCTCCTCTCCTGCCTTTTCTAATGCTTCATTTATAATACAGACTAGCAAAATGGCTTTGCACTTGATCTTTATTTAGAATATTCTGACCACAAGTTTATGTAAATCATTAAATTTAATGACAGCAATATCTATCTGTCAAGGGAGGTCTGGTCTTTATTGTGTAAGGTACAACACAGCCAGCAAGCAGTCCCTCTGCTGATGAGTTTGCAAAGTATGGGAATGATACAGAGATGAAATGACTCGTGTGGAGACAGTCAAAAGGCCAGCTTCAGGACTAGTAACAAAAGCAGTTTTCTCAAAGCAAAGCTCAGACTCTATTTTACTTTTCTGCCTCCACATCAAATTAAAGACAACACTGCAGACTAACTAGAACCATCTGGCTTTAATGCAGTATTAGCTTTTACTGCTGCTTAGACTACAGACACATTCTAAGGCAGTCAAAGAGAATTTTGGTAGGCATAACATCTATTGTCCTCTCAAGGGCCCTGCCTTAATAGTGAGTGAGGGATGCAGTAAAGCTGCTTCTTAGCTGTTTATAAAGGAAACAAGAAGATCCTTTGGTAAGATGCTATCTTCTTTCCTTATGTTCACTGTATTCACTATGCAACAGTGGAATTTTTGCTTTTTCCCTGTCCTAAACAGCAACCAAAGGCTAGACCTCTCCAGCACACCAGAACAGGCTATGACCCATTCGGTCTCTTGTTCTAAGATTAGAGTTACTTCTAAAACACATACAATATGTACCTGGTGAAAATTGTTACCAGAATGTTTCAATCTCAAGCTCCCGCTCTCTGTAAATAAGTTACAGAAAGAAGCCAAATGACAGCACTTGACAACGTGAAGCATGGTGCCAAAATGCAAACCAATAAAGTTTCTTCTTCTTGAATGTGACAAAATGCTTATTTTAAGCATACTGAAACAATAAAGTGCTGATTAACAAGCAGCATGTTCTTCAAGGAAGCCTATGAGAGTGTAAAATGCAGCAGGTAAATGCAGCAGGTAAATGCAGCAGGTAAATGCAGCAGGTAAATGCAGCAGGTAAATGCAATCACAAGTATGAGAACAGCTCCATGTATCAAAAGTTAGCTTTAACTCATGTTAAATCCAGTGACAGAATATTTTCAGCTATGTAGAAGAGTGACCCAGTGTCATGGACAAATATTTCTGAGCTCATCCCATATAATGCNTAAATGCAGCAGGTAAATGCAGCAGGTAAATGCAGCAGGTAAATGCAGCAGGTAAATGCAGCAGGTAAATGCAGCAGGTAAATGCAGCAGGTAAATGCAGCAGGTAAATGCAGCAGGTAAATGCAATCACAAGTATGAGAACAGCTCCATGTATCAAAAGTTAGCTTTAACTCATGTTAAATCCAGTGACAGAATATTTTCAGCTATGTAGAAGAGTGACCCAGTGTCATGGACAAATATTTCTGAGCTCATCCCATATAATGCATGTGGTAAGGTTTATTTCTCAACAAGCTAGCTTGTAGATATTTTGAACATATCTACACTGCCCATAGACATGTCTAAGGCTGCTACCTTGTCTTGGTACAAATGGGTAGATTTGAGTCTCCAGGGATTGCTAGCGACTGATTGCTTCAGCCTTAGCTAGAAATGACAATACTCTGTTTGTAGGCAGGCAGTCACACGTTAGCACAGTGTTCTGCAGAAATTAATACAGCCAAAGCTGAAAATAATACTCACCCACGGAGTCTAAAAATAAGCACCAAAATTTCCCCTCCTCGTTTCTTTCTGATTTTTGTTTCCCCTCAGGTGATGACACCATTGTCCTTTCCAGCTCTCCTGAAATGCAACATGTGCTTTGGGTCACAGACTGTTCTAGGGAACTTTCATTCTTACTTAGGTTTATAGTTTTGGGGTGTGTTCTGTGAGGCAAATCAAGAGTTTATTAGACCAGAACAAACAACAGAAGACACCGGCTTAACATGGCCTCTGAGATTCAGATACCTAAAAACATACATAAGTACATATAAATGAAGTTAGGAAGCATAGGCACAAGTGTGATATGCACTAATGACAGCAAATTTGGTGTTTTCAGCTGTCCTACCATGAAGAAAGACATTCCTTCAGAGTATTTTTGGTATGACAGACTCGGTTTAGCTTAGCCATACAGCTCAGCCCATTTCAGACTTCCAAAAACAAGCCAATTAAAATACCAGAAGCTTATGGGGTATTGATTGCTTTAGACCATGCAATTTAATGCACCGTGATTCATGCAACCATGGGAATTCTGAGAGCACAAAATCCTTAAAAATCAGTAAAAAGGGAAATAATTTAACAGGATGACTGCAGAAAACACAAGTTCCTGCCAAGCAAACAAGCTTTCTAACAAGAGGACAAAGGGAGAGGAGTCCAAATGAAACTACCTGACAATGAGGAGTAACACTGCTATTTTGGGCCAGTTTGAAACCTATTTCTGTAGTGTTGGTATGTCTTCATGCATATACTTTATGAACTAACAAATTTTCCAAAAACATCTTATGAGGGAAGTAAACCAAGTTGCCATCTCCCAGCTGAGAAGAGTGAGGTCAGTAGGTGTGAATACTGATGGAGCTGTGGGACGAAGGAAAAAAAAAGGTGTTCTGGGATTATGCTCCAGACTTACTATTTCTGTGGTACTTAATTTAGAGAATTTGGTGACGGGAAGGGAGATGAATCAGTTTTTCATTATACATTATGTATATATGCATGCAATCCCTGACATAATGTGTCCCCCAGGCTGGTCCAAGGCCTACCTCAGTGCACACAGTACAACTCCTCATGCCTAGATGACTGCAGCAGAAATCACAGTGGTGATTCTCCACATGAAGGGCACACTGCACACCATAGGAATAATGTCACACTGCCAGATGCATGCTCCACTACATTCTTCTAGTCCTGAAAGAAAAACACTTTAAATTCAGTAATATATAATATTCCTGTTAATGTGAGACAGGAGACTGGCGACATGCCACTAACAGAGCTAAGCAATGGAAAAACCAGAGAACTAGTACAGTCTCACAATCTGAAGCAGACAGACCTATTGTAAGCTGTCTCTGTCCTTGGGGCTGGATGGCCCAGGCTGATTTATGAGCACAATATTTACAACTAACACACATGAAATACATTATGAGTAGAAATAAATCTCCTAACATGCACAGAGAACAGCTAAGATAAAAGAATGCATATGGTAAACTAGGTGAATGTTTGTCATTAAAAGTGTGGTACTAAAGCCAGAGCACGTCTTTGGGGCAGAGGAGATGGTGTATTTGCATTCGCATTTATCAGTACCCTGGAAGACATGAGCTATTAGGCAAAGACTTTAAGAATGATCTTTTTCTTTTTTTTCTTTTTCCTAGTGAATTCAAAGCTAATGGAAGACACTGTGTTGAAAGCCCTTGGGAGTAAAACACTGCTTGAAAGGAAGATTAGCCTTACACCTATGCAAAGACCCAGTGAACAGGCCAGAGTTCAGTTCCCAGGTCTTGCATTAACGCAAGCAATATCCTTAATGTTTCTGCACCTGTGTTTATATCAGAAACAGGTATAAGTAGGAAATAAGAAAGGGATACTTAAAGGCCAGGAAGAACCCTCCTTAATTGAGTGTTCTGATTTACTGCATCACATTACAGGCAGTAGGAACTCCCTGCATTAATGCCTTAATTAAATCATCACTGAGGAGATAAACTCTTCAGAAAAACAACCAACCATTACTAAATAACATAACTAGCAAATGGGCATGTCAATTATAGTTTCCCTTTAATTACAAAAACCAAACCCCACTCCCAAAAGAACTGATGACAATTTCCTGATGATCTCTCCTCTCTTTTGAACATTATACAGCAGACTACATCAAGCAGGCTCCTCAATCTCATTTGGTTTTAGATGGAATATGAGGCAGCTATCACTTTAACACATTTATATTCGACATTTCTGCTACAAAGTTGCACTGGTCATAGATCATATCTCATCATGTCCAGCCAATGCAATTAGGCCCAACAGCTTCACGGGGACTCATCTCTTCCTTTGACATTAAGGTTTAAGTGTCAGTTTCTTTGGAGCTCTTTGTGATGGTCACTCTTACCCAGTGGGACCCAGATAGAAGCTAACCATTCTATGCAGGATACAGAACAGCCACAGCAGCTTCTGAAGCTGCTACTTTTTCTCACAATCTCCTGTTAAAACATCCAATTCCAGTGTTGTGGGACATACTAATAAAAAATAGGATAATAATAGAACTGGTCTGTGGTACAAAACAGAGTAACAATCATAGCTAACTAAATATCCTGTCCTAAATCAGCACCACAACATGTCGTTTCGGCTACTACACATCTCTTTCAGAGTACTTTCCACTTTTTAAAAGGGAGCAATCAAATTTCTATGAGAGCAGCACAGATGAACTGAAGGAGCAGCAAAGTGGATTTGGGGAACAGGAGATGTCAGCTGGTGAAAACACTTCAAAAATCAGCCTAATTTTAAATTCACTCATGAAAGGAAGAGTAGCATGAAGTTACCATTTGATAGCAGTACAGTTTACATGTGTCAGGAAGGCATCAGCTTTTTTTTTTCCTTGAAGTAGTCTAGATGGATTTCATTTACAGATGCTGGGAGCTGCAAAGGCAGGCAAACACTTACTTTAATATCTATAACTAGGTGTTGCAGTTCTGACATAACTAGATCTATTCCAGGCAGAATGACCTTTCACACTGGCAGTGTCACAAGATAGTTTCAGGTTAGTGGGTATAAGACAACATAAATAAACCAAACTCAGCCTGTGTCTCATACAATAAAATGACATATGGGGAAAAAAACCCAAAAAGAAACTATAGCTCTACCATCTTTTACTGTCAGGCCTTCTACAGTAGTCTCATTTTGTATTTCTTTTAAGTTAAGAGCTAATGACAGGCAGAGTGAGAATAAATATGGAAAAAGAAATATTTTTGGAAAGGTAGTAAGGATATATTGCTTATTTCTGTAATACAATAAAATCATTACACCACTAGATAGCAACTAAAATACAGCCTTCTTGGTGAAAAGATTTATACTTGCCTCCACAGCTCTGATTATACCTTAGGGTTTACTAGATTTTCTTTCTAAAACACTAGCTAGTCCTTACAAGAAGTTGCAAAACTAACTAAGCCTACTATCCACATTTGTTGAAGCCATAAATAAATACCCATCTGTTGAATTACACTGTATTTTAAGTTGATTTTATACACCATTCTAGTTACGGGTAACATCACACCACATTAACTAGTGCTAGTAATTTTGCTCCACTCTTTTGTGGGCTCATGCCCATAAACAGGACAAGTGATCTTCTGTCATTACTACAGCTATTAGTTATGGATTTATTTATTTATTTATTTATTTATTGTGGAACCCTTTAGTATCTTTACGGCAAATGAAAGGATGCTACAGAGCAAAGAGGAGAAACTCTGATTGCTGAAGGCTGTAATCCTGTGAGACATGCTTTGAATAAAGAAGAAAAAACACAGCAAGAAATACAAAAACCTCATCCATTATTTGATCCTGAATTCAGAGCCAAAATACTTTAAAATATGGGGAGATTATACAAGTCCCTCAGCAGAATTCTAGGCTGAGCCACAGAACCCACAGCTTCATGCCATCAAACCTAATCTTTGTTTGAGATCTAAAACATTCTCTCCAAGAGTTTTCAGTCATATTGCAAAATTGTGGGGGGAAGATGAAAGGCAGAGTCTCCCTGCCTCTCTTACACTAACCCTGGGGCCTAGAAACATCAGGACTTGATTTAACCAAACACACACTGGACCAGAAAAATGATGAGTGATCTTGGACTTGACTGACACACAGAAGACTTCATCTGATTCACAGTTTTCTGACCTCAGACCCTTGAGCAGGTTGTGCCCAAATTAGATAGCCAGCCAGAATGCTTCCCCTCCCTGATCAAAATGACAGCAAAGTCATAGACATCAGTCAAAATGCAGCCTCACTGGGGAAAAGCACACACATTACCAAACAAACAGCAACTTTACAGCTTCCAACAGGCATCATCTTCAAGAAGCTGAGTCCCTAGGGCCTTCTCCCTACAAGGCAACTTATCTTTTCAGAGCTAATACTAACAAAAAGGTCTCTAGACTTTCCTTCTTAGTCAACTGAACTCTCCACTTCTCTCTCACAAAAGATCTACTGTCTCAATCTGTACCACATAAAGGCTGGACCAAGCAAAATCTGCTTGCTCTCAAATAGGCTTCTTAAGACTCTAGTAAAGCAAGAGTAGGGTATTTGTTTCTAAAATACCAAATGAGGATTAGGCAGGGAGATTATAATCCTAACCAGCCTGACACCTGGCATTCATTCTTAGTGAAGGAAAGATACATTTCAATACCTGGAAATCACTAGCCAGTGAGCCTCTTTGTGCAAGGTAGGGTATCACAGATTACTATTGCTAGTTGTTCCCTTCCTTGCTCATTCTTTTTTGTCAGTACCATTTCTCAATAACTGAGTCTGATCTGAAGGAAACTAGAGCAGCTGGACTATCTTGTGAAACTTTCTTCTGTTATCTCCCTCTATTTCAGTGCCCCAAACTAAAAATTAGGTCAGACACTTTTTCATCTACGCTGTTCAACCTGGTTTGACCAAAAACTCCTTGCATTTTATATGTTTACATCTAGGTCCTATTGCAATGACATCAGAACCTCCAACTATCATTTTAGCACAAATTAAAGTGCTCATGCTCAGAAGACCATTCATCTTTATCCTATAGGAGTTTCAGCAGTGTTGTTATTTTTGAGGAGGAATTGTGCAGGCTTCTTGTCAATTGGTTTAGGTTGCCTAAATGAAGCTAAATTGCTTTTACCATCTCTAGCTGCTGCTGACCACATGTACAGCTTTCTACATTTAAATTAATCCATCAGCCAAAAGCAAAACAATTTTCCTTCTGTGCACTTTCTACAAACAGGGTATGGAAGAAGAAGAAAAATACACAAAAGGGAAGAAAAATAATACCACATCATTTGCAGCATCTTTACATGTAATAGTAACAGCCTCTTGGTGCCATCATCAGCCATGGCATTTCATTCACACAGAACACTTGTGGGCACATCACATATGCTTTTCCATTCAATGTATTTTTAAATGTTTCCCAGGCAACTGTTTCAATACAATATGCTTCCTTGGCAACCTGGTACCCACAAATGCCATGCCAAGCTCCCTAGTCCTCTTTTTAGGTCTTCCCATCTTGGCACATAAATATCACGACTTAATTTTCTATATGCAGTCACACAGGTACTTATATGTCCTTATACTTGAGAAGGGAAGGCTGAATTGACAAGATGAGTTGTGCACTGGCGATGGCTTTCATTGAAAAGACAGTGTCACCTACAGCTAAAATTAGGGAAAGCCTACAAAACTGTCTCCACTCAACTGACTTTCTCTGGAAAGAGCAATGAGCCTGCACTTCCCAAATTGAAACTGCAAGTCATCTTTATTCTCCTGACTATGCTAAAGGAAATCTTACATAGATTTCATAATTTTGTGGCTTGAATTGTAACACATCATGTTGATGAAAATAGTCAGAATTTCCTATTTCACTGCAGACAGCGATTAGCACTGTACTGAGGAAGCCAATATGATTGAGTTACTCTTTCCAGCGCTGCATTTGCTGACACTGGGCTGCAGACATGCCATAAAGTCTATTTGCTGCAGCAGCTTTCACTGATGCTCTACAATACCTGCTTCAGTCTCCTGTGCTATTTTGGGGGATATTTTCCTTTATGACATTTAGCTGAATGGACGTGTTGATTCCCAAGTCACAAACTATTTGACAAGGACAAAAAAATTACCACTGCATACTCCTAAGCCAAGCACTGATTAATAGAATAATTTAAACATAATAATATTTCCATTTTCTAGCAAGGCACAACTTATTCTGAACATTTTTATTTGATTCAGGAGCTGTCACTACAGAGCCAAAGATATTTCAGAAGGCCTAGAACTATCTGCAAACATCAGTCACTAAAAAACCCCAAAGTTTTAACAAAAATTGCATATCCTTTAACCTCAAAGTGGTACATTTGAAAAAAATAATAGCACATGCATGCAATTACACCAGGCTTTGCAAGAAACCTAGCAGAAACTATGGCATCTCTTCTTCATTGATTACTCCATAACAACAGCTGAAAATTACAATTTTTCCAGGCTATAAAATGCCTAGTACACCAAATTCTACACCAGCAGCAAAAATCCCCTTCCCTGCCTGTGAGTTGTATCTGTAATAGAGACCCTGCATTACCAGGCTTCCTAATTCTTCCCAAATGCAGAAGCTCTCATTCAATGTTGCAGCTGTTGGGTTGGGAATCAGAAATAGCAGAAGGCGGATTAGTAGATAATGTACCAGTTCTTCCCCAGCAAATGCTGGCACCTGTGTTTTACACTCTCCCCTTTCCCTCAGCCCAGGAAAAGATCACTTGGTTGGTTTGGCAGGCAATTTATAGGCTTTAGTGATTGTGGAACTGCAAAAGGATTAGAATTTGTTGTAATAGCCCCTTCTTCCTGAGAGCAAAAGTTAAAACTGAGGCCCACTTTACAGCAAGAATCAGAGACCATGTAAGTAAAGATTAAGTGTGTGCAGCTTGATGAGACTACAGGGAATAGCTAACTACACATGCTGGCATTCCATTTAGAAGAACATCCCTAAAGATAATCTGTAGAAGCATTCTAGCTTCCAAAAGCTCAAATCCCTTGACCACTGGCCCAAATCCAGACAAGGCTGCTGCTGATAAAGACTACTCTTTGCATTTCTATGAGAACTTCTTTCTGAGATCACAAACCACTCTTCATTACTTAATTATGCAAGACTCAAAGTCAGGCAAGAAGTAAAAGGATTTCTGTCAGCAGAGGAAACAGTAGTGCAACATAGGAGAGCCAAGAACGGGTCCTTTTCTATACCCCACCTTCATGCTGTAAGTACATTATCAATTCTAGCAAGATGCAGACGAAAAATCTGAGTACACATAATGGACAAAGATTTCTAGAATGCTAGCATCAAATCTACAGGTAGTTACAGAAGCAGACAGAGCAAGAATTAAAATGCTCCCTGATGTGCCTGCCCTCATAGGTTATAATGGGACTGCATTAAACAGGCAACAGTTGAAAAAAATTAAAATTAAGTCTTACAGCATCAAGTTTTCAGTTAAATCCACAAAATACAAAGCCACCTACAAGCTATAGTTGCTACAGAAGCAAGGCTTTTTTCTTCCGCTTTTTACAATCAGCAGCTGCAGTTATAATGTTCACTATTCTTTTTACTATAGCCTTTCATTTGTGGCCCTTACCACACAATAACCATTTTTTATGCTGACCCATAATATAGCTTTTGCCAAGGCTATAACACATGACTCACAGCACTAACAGTGCCACACAGCAACACCTTCAGCATGAAAAACAGGCTCCACTTCTGCCTGCTACTTCAGGAGTAGTCACAGCTAACAAAATAAATCTGCTGGTACAATGTGTGATTTAGGAACAGAGACTTGTCAAAGTAGTATCCAAGGAATAGTAAGCTATGTAAAATGCTAACTCAAATACCACAGGAACAGAAGCAGAAACCATGTGGCAGAAACAATCATAAACGTAGATGTACAGAGAATTAGATACAGAGGCCTGCAGACATCAGCTCAGTCTGACAGCTGATTTTTTTAAAGCAAGATTTTTATATTGTTTGCTGCCTCCAAGTGGCAATAGTCAGTGCTGTGTCCTATCACTCACAGCAGGCGTTAAGGCTGGCAAGTAAAATACCCAAAATTAAATACTTTTCCATTTTTCTTCTTCAATTAACATCAGCAATTGTGAAATCAAATTTTGACCCCTCCTCTGCCACCTCATTTTCAGCCATGTATACATCGATCTGCATGTTTGTTTCGTTTGTATTCTTGCTGTGTCTCCTGCTATAACCATCTCTCTTTCCACAGCAAGCCTAAAAACTTCACATTCACTCCTTGCCTCTGTTCTGCTTACCTTGTTCCACCTGGAGCTTTCGCGAGAATGCCTTTCCTGCCAGTGAGGGAGAGGAGGACCTATTTTCTGAAACCTTCTCTCATCTCAGTGGGAAGCAGCTTCTAAATGGCAACAGAGTCAAAGTCAGAACACTCTTTGTAACTGCCCTGATAGTTCTTTGGTACTGCCATAGCTGTAACAAATACTAATACAGGAAAATGTCTGTGTGACAGTGATCAGCTTTTCACTTCTTTCATCCTGAATTTCATTCTCTTTTTTGTCTACCTGTCATACAGCAGAAATGCCAATGCTCTAGCATGACTGGGGTTTTAATTATTTTTCAGCTGGGCTATCTATTGTAGAAGCTTACATCATTCCCGTTGGTAACCAGACACATTACATTTCTGTTTATCCTCACTCCTACTTGAAAAGGAAACCCATTAAAGCTCTTACAATGTTAAAAATTAGTTACTGCTTGGGGTAAAAGCCATCACCTCACTGCAGAGATGGACTCACAGAAACAAAAGGTACCTGAGCTAACTCAGGAAAGCAGTAAACTGGACTGAGCCTCCCAGATCTATGACTGCTCTCCAAGTGAATCTTCTTCAGCCTGTTGCATGGTTGGAGGTGGCTGTCTGCCTGTACCTTTCTCAGGTTTAATCTACCAATCTACTTCAAACCTGAACCAGTGAACTCTGAATGTCATTTTTCTGGTTCAGGTCTGTTCAAGACATACAGAAACTCAGGTCACCTATTTGTTAACACATTTTTTATGGTCTGCGTGCTCAACACAGTAATTCACAAGCATTAACTTTTAACACTGCTGCAGTCAATACTGATGCCTCGTTTTTGGTCTGAGGAATGCAAGAATGAAACAGTTCACAAGCCATTCAGCATGGCACAAATGCAGTTATAGAAAAGGAATGTGGATCCATCTTTTCCCACTAATAAATTTGTCTTATGAAAGACACTGTTCTGTACCTGCTCTCCCTCGTAAAGATCGGTTATCAGGTATTTTTATTTCCTTATATAATTATTCGCGTATCACTTATGAAGAATTTAATCAGCAGTTACCCTCCGATCCTTTTATCTACTGTTGGAGAATTACAAAGAGACTCTCCCCGTTTCTCTATACCTGGTTTTGAGGAGGCCACAGCCTGAGTCTGCCCCTTTCAAAAACCAAGAGCAATGGCTCTGCTCTGACCAGTGCTTTACTTCAAGTCACCCATCGACATTCTTACCAAAAAAAGCAGACAGCTCAACAGACTGCTTCCCGAATGAGAAACTGTCTCAGAGATGTACCCCCAATCTGGTTTTCTATTTCGATTAGCAACCTTTGCCTGCGGCCTGACACCACCGCCAATGGCGCCCGCCATTTTGTCCAGCCAGCGCCAAAGGAGCACGCTGCATTTCCACAGCGGCCGCTCCACACCCAAACCCCAAATACAGCAAACCATTACAAACACGGGAGGTTTGAGGAGTGAAGGCAATACGGGAAGGACGGCTTTCGAGACAAACACCTTGAGAGCACTACAGTACTGCAGCCCTTGTGGAGCTCAGCGCGGCTGACCACAGTGGCTGGCGTAGGGAAGGGCAGGTTTCTCCTCAGACGAGCAGGGTCCCCCCAGCAAGCCGTCCCCTACTCTCCCACAGCGCCCATCACTCACGGGCGGCTTTGAGAGCGGAGCCGCAGCCGGTCCGCCCAGAGTCCCTACCCTGGCTGCGGGCCAATCGGGGTAGAAGGAGAAAGAAGAGGAGGAGGAACCGGCAGGTCCCTTCACCCGCCCTCCCGCGGGACGAGGGGAGCCGTGGGGTGGGGCTGTGTGAGGAGGCTGGGCCTCAGCTCCGCGCCTTCGCCATGTCTGAGGAAGGAGCCGCCAAGCTGCGCCTCAGTCCCGGGAAGGAGCCAGCAGCCTGGAGCCAGGAGCACCCCCGGCGGCTCCAGTGAGTCAGAGCCGGGTGGAGGAACGGCTTCTGCGGAGGGGCCGGAGCTGCGCCGCCTCAGCGGGCCTGGGGAGGAAACCCGCTCTACCCCCTTACCGGGAAGATGGAGCTGGATCTTCAGACGTGCCTGAGGTATATCTTCAGCACGTCGCTAATGGCGTTAAAGGCCTCTTGATAACCATCACCTGTGGGGCATTTAGAAACATAGAGAAGCCACTTGCAAAATAAAGTGCAGTGGGCACTGAGTTTTCTGCGTGTTCTGTAGCACAGAATAGCACGCAAGGACGGGGCTTGTGAGAAACGTTATGGAAATTGTGATATCTTTTTTTTTTTTCAGCAGAAATAATTCCTGAGAATTAAGGTTTCTTTTTTTCAGAGTAAGACTTGCAGGAAACTAGCAATAATTCCTGCTTCTTTCCAGCCCTCGAGGGAGGGCTGAAGGTGAGATGAAGAGACCTAATTAGAGGTTCTTGTGTCAGCCTGTCAGGACAAGCGAGCATGCCGTCAGCTGTGCCCCTTCTGCAAATGGGCTTCCGAAGGACTATTGCTCCTCTTCTGGAGGGTGGGAGAGACCAGTCTCTAATTTATTGCATGTGCAGTGTCATTCCTGGACAGTGAGACAAGAAATGCAGCTGTAGGAAGTGAAAATGCTGGAAACAGTATTCTGACATTAACAGTCCATCTCTTGGAATTTTCTTTACACAGTATTACTAGTATAAAAACCTTTTAATTCTTACTTAGTAGTTAAACCTTCCTAGGATGGATTAGTTCAAGGTTATAATCAGTAGTTTTAAATGGCAGCATGGCCAGGCATACATGGGAACCACAGTGCTTGCCATCCTCAGTGCAAACGCTGCAGTGATTTCTGTGCTCAGCAAGTGTCAATTTGGGTATTTGAGAAGAAAAAACAGTGGCTATGCTTAACTGTTTCATATGGAAGTGAAGACCATAATAAATACTGCTTCTGGTTTGTTACAAGTGGAAAGCAAGGCTTTTAGCCATTCTTCTAAAAAATGGGTAATTTTTTGATAGCCGTATGAGTTTTGTAAGTCACAGTAAGCGGTAAAGATTATTTTATGGGCTAAATAATGCCTCTGTGTTCCATAAAAACCTTGCTGTAGGCTAGATGGAGGTTCTGTTGCTAAACAAATGGGTTCAGCAGCTGAATCTTTCCTGCACAGGCCAATTGGCCTCACTTTTAAAGTAAAAAAATCTGCATTTGCATGGTGGCACCTACCAACAAACGCTGTTCACGTGCCTCTGCTGTTTGACATGGCAAAATTGTCAGCTCTTATTTTTGGTTTAGCTCATATAGTGCTACTTGATCAAAAGAAAATAGGTAAAACATGAGTTTTATCTCGTACAAGTGGAAAATTTCTAAGTTTTTTCAATCATGAGGTCTCTGCCTTGTGCTTAGCTGGCAACAAAAGGAAGGGGTCACCACACTTAGAACTGGGCTGAAAGAGGTGATGCATTGTCAGCTACTGAAGTTAATCTTAAAACTTCTGTCTTAAATCACAGTTAAGGATAGCTACATTTTTTAACCGTCAGCATTACAGGAGGGATACATGAAGATAATTAAGAGCAAACTAATAGCAATGCAGAATATTTTCTTCCCTCTCTCCTCCTCTCAAACTGTTGGACTGTCTCTGTTGTTACAGGTCATTGACTGACAGCCGTTCCTGGTTTGAGAAAGAAGACTTAACTGAGTGTGAAGAACCATGGGCTTTGTTACTGAAAGGCATCAGACAAGATTCCCATTGCCCAGACTGGCAGGAAGTGCCCAGTTTTCCAGAGTTCTTCGGAAAGGTAGCGTGCTGTACCCTTGTTGTTTGCACTTTGTGTACTGCTTACAGTAGTGACAGTCTGAATGATGATGTTAACGGGAAGAAATCTGAAATAGCTTTTAAATAGTAGCAGGTTTAAGCTCTTCAGCTTCTACATGTAATGGTGTGACTTAGCAGTGTTGTAGGACAACTGCAAGGGGCTTCTTTTGCTGTATGGCAAATTCTTTACAATGCTGGAAAGAGTTAACATGTGTAAGTATCCTGGCTACTCAGAAGCACTGGCATCTCACTGATGGAATAAACTGGACAAGGCAAACTGCAACAGAGAGGTTAATTACACAGAAACCACCATTTCATTGCTCCAGCAGTGATAGGGAATCATAGAATAGTTTGGGTTGGAAAGGACCTTAAGATCATCTAGTTCCAACCCCCTTCCATGGGCAGGGATACCACACACTAAACCATGTCACCCAGAGCTCTGTCCAACCTGGCCTTGAACACTGCCAGGAATGGAGCACTCACAACCTCCCTGGCCAACCCATTCCAGTGCCTCACCACCCTCACAAGGAAGAATCCTTCCTTATATCTAACCTAAACTTCCCCTGCTTAAGCTTGAACCCATTACCTCTTGTCCTGTCACTACAGTCCCTAATGAAGAGTCCCTCCCTCTCCAGCATCCTTGTAGGCCCCCTCAACACAAACCGCACAGTCCTTCTAAAGCAGAATTAGTTTTCCTGAGCAGCAGCAGGTTGTTGTTTTCATCCTTAGTCTCTATGGAACACATCAGGAAAGTGCCCTATTGTATCAATTTAGAAATATTAAGGGAATACACATATTGTATAAACTCCGGGAAGTTCTTAATTGCTTTACAAGCACCGGAGAGGGATCTAAGTAGAACATTCTTCAGTGTAGTTCAGCCTTCTGAGTATTTGTACTATACTCATCTTTGGTTTTATGTATTGATGGAACTGCATTTGTTTTAAGATATTATTTGTGTGTGTCACAGAGCTCCAAGGAAGAGAGTCTACAAGAACAGGAAGTCTTTACAGCTGGAAAGAAAGATTTTCCATGGGTGTCATTCCCATCTTTTTGCAAAGAACTTCTAAACCCAGAGGATCTTAGCTCCTATCAGCTAACACAGAGCCAGATCAGCCACCTACATAAAGGACAGGGCCAAGCAGGTGAACTGAGCAGTTTACCATGTGCAGCTGAGAAGACATGCTGTGTAACTACTACAGACCAAGCCAAACATGTGGCTGGGGAAGACACAGA
The DNA here is from genome assembly GCA_002631895.1 of Agapornis roseicollis. Classification (NCBI taxonomy): domain Eukaryota; kingdom Metazoa; phylum Chordata; class Aves; order Psittaciformes; family Psittacidae; genus Agapornis; species Agapornis roseicollis. Next base: position 172,709 of record NDXB01015928.1, on the reverse strand, counting down.
AGGTATTTCAAAACTAGATGTAAGTCCGAAGTCATGTAAACTCACTTGTCACGGGAGTTCTGTGCACTACTTGGCATTCCCACAGTGCTCTGCAAAAGCTTTGAGCTATCAGCAGCATTGCAGAGGGACTGCGCAGAACAGCATGGAAAATGGGAAAGAAAATCATGGAAAAGAGCTTCAGCTACAAACACATCAAGGGGATGTTTCCTTTGGAGAGGCCAGATGCTCACCTGCAGAAGAGAACCTGCCTCTTCCAAGCGTACCTCAAACCAAGAGCTGCAAGGAAGAAACAGAAAATCAGGGTGAAGGAGCCCCAGCTCTTGACAGTTGTCCCATGTGTCTGCTTTGCTTTAGTGGAATGTGAGTGTTTTGGTTTTCTTAGTAAGTGGACAGTATACAAACCCCAGACTGGTTCTGGCTGCATTCTCTATAGGCAATAATGAAATTCGGCAAAACTTCTACTTTTTAAGCGTCAGAATTACCTACTCACAATTCAGTTTAGAAGCTTATGTTTACCAGATTATATTGCTTCAAAAGAAAAGCCAAGTTTGAGCTCTCTGGTAAACCTCGGTGCGTTAGCGTTTTAGCAGAATAAACAGTTTTAAATGCTTCAATAAAAAATACTAGTGACGTTTGTGTCATCATCCAAAAAACATTCTGGTGCAGCATTCTCAATAGTTCAAAGCTAGTTTCAGACCTAGATGAATTAATCTTGTCTCTGTCACTTGCTCTTCTAAATCTGGACTTTGCTGTTATAGCCACAGTGGTACCGGTTCAGCCAGGACCCAGATGCCTCTGGCTGAGCAACTGTGGTCTCCATTTTAGATTTAGCTCTCAAGGTGTGGATATGAGGGAAGGAAGTGGGTATATCTTATGCCAGCTCTAATTAGCACAACTAAATGAGACTCCACGCTGTTGAGTATCCACTCCATAGTAAGAATTATGGTGTCTCTTGACATTAACACCATTTAATAGTATAGTAAAAAAAAACAATAGTAAAACATGAGTTTTGCAACAGATTCTCTAACACTGTGAGATGTTTCAGCTGCTGCTTGGTTTATTTTCTTTTGGAGGTTGAACAGAGAGACAGAAGGATGACTTCAGGAGTATTTATACAATCATGGTCATTAGATCAAGAGATTTAAACAGGCTAATAGCCATGCTTCAGGTCTTCATATTCTGTTCTGTGCTAGAGTGAAGGTGAAGAACAGTAAGTGTTTTACTGTTTCTCATTGAGCAATATTCTATGTACTTGCAGGCTGTCACAACCGGACATTGATGACCACCTTGCTATGTGCTTGTCTGAAAGTACAGATGATGTAACGTGGTAAATCCTAAATCCAGAAGAATGGAGAGCAAAGGAACCAAGCCAAGGAGGAACCTCTCTCGTAAGAAAAGGCAAAATGCATGGAGGAAGCACATCCTTGCCTCAAACCAGTCACCTAGTAGAAGACCAAGGGCCACATGCCTGCTCAGGGTCTTTTTCTCTTAAATCCTCTCAGATGCATGTGAAGTACCTCTGGTTCCCAAAACAGTGCTTGGAGCTCTCCCAGCCACGCCTACAGGGCAGTCAATGTTGATAGTCCTGGAAGCTGAGGACTTCTGAAACAATGTAGAATTGTAAATCCCTGAAGGACTCTTGTTGGTGATGCCCTAAAGATCTTTTGAGTGTAGAGTAAACCAGCTGAACAGAAGATAACTTACTTAATGCAATCCAGAAGTTCACAGATCTTTTCTTTTTCTAAACAGGTGATCTGTAAAAATAAGTGCGAAGTTATTAAAACTTAGCATCTTTAACATTTTAGAAGAACATATATGATTGTACAGTGTATCTATGTTAACCTAACAGCCTTTGTTTGGGCTGGATTGTGATTTTATCTTTCTGAAGGAACACAGCTGAATTCAGAGCCTTAGGTTGGGGGTTTCTACATTAACATGACTAGGCTAAACTAATTTGGCTCCAGTAAGAGAACTCTCCTGCCAGTTCCACATTACTGAGATGCAAGACTTAATGCAGTCAGCCAGCCAAAACAGCTGCTTTTTCTATCAGTTCCATCCTGCCTGGATACCATCAAAGTTTGGGAATAAAGAATAAGTGACATTTAGCGATGGTTTAGGGATGAAGTAGAGTGGGTTGTTCTTTTTCCCCAGGTACAGTCAGTTGTTTACAGACCATGGTAATCTACTCATACCACACAGTGTTGCCAGTCACAGCCTCACAGCTCACATCTGTTTCCTGTCAGAGGGCTGTATCTAAGAGCAGAACAGTTGTGCCCATTCCAGCTATTCCAATCACAACTGCCTTCATGCAGGGAAGAGTACAACTCCAGTTCACAACTTCAGCATCCAAACAGTTTCCTATCTCAGCAAACCCCTTGGTCTGAGTGCAACCCTGTGCCACAGAACATACATGGAATACAATGTCCGAGTACAGGATGAATCAGAGATTCCATTCACAGTGCAGTCTCTTCCAAAAGTGCAAGTGGGACTCAGCTCCATTTACTGAGAAATAATAACAGTCTATCAGCTTTGTCATTAAAGTCTTTAATAGATGTGCAAGAATATAAATGATCTTAGCTTTTAGGGATTAGTATACCGCCTTCTGCACAATTAAAACTGGTCAGCAAAGATCCCAACTAATTAATTATACAAAACTACAAGAACATATTTACTGGTTTACAATCATTAAGTTATAACTAGAATTTTCATTTACTATTTCAAATAAGACAACTATATATCATTACCAGATCCATTTGTAATATATTAGGATTTATTTTTCCAAACCACACATTTAATTACATCCTTCATTTTCTTTACTTATAAAACAAGTATTTTATGTAAAAAATTTCCCCTTCATCAGGAACAGAACATTGTTCAAACACTTGCACATGAGCAACCAAACTTGGATCCAGCAAACTATTTGGCAACACAGCAACATTGTAAATGCCTGTAAATCTCTGAAATAAAATCAAGTAGTCTTTACAAGGTTTGTTTAGCAAATGTGTCTTTGTGTTCTTCCTTCCCTCCCTCCCAAAATGTTCCAAAACCTAGAAAAAACGGTTAAAAAAAACCCACCCAAGCCATGTTTTTAATAGTTCCATTTTGAAGTTCTCTGCCCTGCTGTGTCACAGGACGGCTGATCTGTCATGGTCCCAGGCAGGAGCTGCCTGCAGTCGCTTGGGTAACTACTGGTTCATTTTATTACCAGGGGAATTAAAAACACCCCCCAAAAAGATTATTCAGGGTAAATAAATTACCAGCAAGAAATGGAGGAGGGGGAGAAGAGTAATTATAAACTGTCAGATTACATTTAAAAGGTAAATGTTTCCTTTAGTAGATAATAAAGTATCTCAAGTCCAGGCATTTGAGGCAAGTACTTCTTACCAGTTAAATTATTTAGCGCTGATTAAAACACATATTTGCTGAATATGAAAAGGTACAGTCCAACATAGAAACCCACAGCTGAAACCTGAATGGGATCAACACAACCACCACAGGCTGTGTACTCCTGGGGAAGGAGGGGATACAAGCACAGATTGTTAATCAGTGATTCATTGACAATTTGAAACAATGTTTTGGCAGTCTTGTCCTAGCACCTCATGACCTGGATGTGAATCCAAAAGATGTCATGTTCAGCACCTAATGCAATGCTGTACCCTGAGAAAACCAGATGTGAATGGAAAGCAAGCCAAAGTGTTGTGATTCATGCAGCAGCTTACACCACATCAGGCAAGATGAGCACAGGGGCTTGGGGTTTCTTTTTTCCTTCCCACATAATTTCCCCCCCCATCTCTACAGCCCACACCCCCAGAGCTAGCAAGGAGCAACTGGTGCCCCCCGAGCCAGGTGTATCTTCACAGCACCCAAAGCTCCAGATAGCAACATATACTTCCTAATCCCAAACACAGGGAGATGAGCTTTTCCAAGCTGATAGACTTTGATGTAAACCAGCCTTTCCCTGCCCCCCCCCCCC
>NDXB01015928.1:138677-168629 GCA_002631895.1 Agapornis roseicollis | reverse complement strand
GTTTTTTGGCAGGCCCTTGCTTTAAAACCACCTTTCCCCGCCCCCCCCCCCCCAGCTTCCCATGAGAAGGCATATGATAGAGCTTTTGCTTTATCCAATTTCTTACAATATTAATTTTCCATCCATTAAAAAAAAATATTACTACTTTAATGCAAATCATTTTACCAAACCTTCCCATTTTCTAAAAGTAGAACGATTAGTTATTAATAAACACTGAGTAACTGGAAGCAGACAGTTTATCAGAAGTAGGAGGTGTGCTTTATCAGGAAAATGTATTCTAGATCCTGGTTATTCTAGATTTACTACTTAGACTTTAAGGCTATGCTTTAATTACACTTTTATTTCTGAGTATCTGTACGGATGATAAAAATACCTTTCAAAACTCTAATACACAACTGTAGGTGTAGGCACTGCTGACGGCTTTTCCTAACTCCTTTGTGTGCAAATTTAGTTTTGTTCAATTGAAACATTTTGTGAATTTGGAGTTTTAAGATGACAGATTTAGAAACCTGCAAATTCTGATTTGGAATTAATACAGCTGAGTCACTCTGCATTTCAAATCCAATCAAGGTGCCAACAAACATGAGGCTGCAGCTGAGAACTGTTCTGTGCACATGTTAATAGTCACTTAATACAAACGATCAGAACTTAACAGGTTTAAGAATATTCCAAATACATAATAATTCTTCAATGCAGTTTATCCATTTAGGCACTTAAATCTTGTACCCAAATTTATGTTTTGATTGCTAATAAAACACAACTCCTTTTAAATATATCTGAGATGTTTAGACAGGTACCACTTGTGAAAAAAGGCATCAAAAATAAGCTTCAACACCACTGTAATGTATTTTATTCTCCAGGATGTTACACTGTAATACTCTTCAATTGGTAGCTCATTGCATCAAGCATTTGTAGGAAGTGTGTGGGTCTCAAAGGTTTCTGGAATCTCCTTTTCCAGGGATGCAATGAATGTCTCAATCCTTCATGAAAGAGGCACAAAATGCAAATTCCTTCATTAATGAAGCCAGTTGTGTCAGTGCCCAGAACTTAAGAATCATCAAGTGGCAGAAGACACCCACCAAAATCATTGTTCTCTTCTTTGATTTTCAGCAGCAATTTGTTGGGGTTTTTTGTTTGTTTATTTTTAAATCATTGGTCTCCATCCAAAATGTTACAGTTCCCCAGCCTCGCATGCATATACTGTGGTTAAAGATAAATTTAAAGGTCATTCACACTGTCCATAACAAAGATGTCATTCCTTCATACTGTTTCTTCTGTTGACAGCAACAATGGATTAATGTATTCAAATCCTTCAAACTCTGACTGATCTATTCGCTTTATTATATCTCTGAAAAAACAAACAAGAGCATTGATTTAGTTTTATCAAGTACAAATGATGCTTTTGTTGCTGTATTTGTTCTTCAAATAATAAAATACATTTCTGGGAAGTATGTATGTGAAGTTGTACAGAAGCAACACTAAATGGGGAGAAACGTGTTATTTGTATTACTGCTACCACTACTATTATTCTTCAACAATTATTAGATGCCCCATCCTTGGCAGTGTTCCAGGCCAGGTTGGACAGGGCTTGGAGCAAGCTGCTCTAGTGGAAGGTGTCCCTGCCCGTGGCAGGGATTGGAACTGTATGAGCTTTAAGGTCCCTTCCAACCAAACCAGGCTGGGATGATGATGATCTGATAGGAAGTTTCTTCTGCCCTTCGAGTTCAGTTACTAACAGTTACTAAGTAGCACTTGTAAGGCCCTGAAAGCAGCAAGTAATAGATGATTGTTGTTCTGTAATACCAATTTAAAAATACGAAACAGGTATTTTACTGTCAGCACAGGCTGCTCATGTTATATTCAAGATAAATACTATTAACGAGTCAAGCACAACGCTAAATAATTATTGATTACAAAAATGCAGCTGCTTGGGTCAGGAATTGAACTTGTGTCCTCTCTCAGTGCCTAGCACACATTCAGCAGCAAATCAACCCTGTACTCCTATCTTGCGTTACAATACCAGGCAGTCTTCTACACACACAGAAAGTATGAAAAGTTATGCAAGATAGGTAGGATAAAAAGAATATCAAATTTACTTCACCTTGGCTATGCTCTGATGCTAACAACAGTCTCCTCCTAGTAATTTTCAAGTAATTTATAAATTGATTTCTCAATATGCAATTACATTAGGGAAAAAAACCCCAAAACAAACAACCCATACTCATCATCTGGGGTTAGCTGCACGGGCTCGCTGGTGAACTGTGTGTCGAAGTTATCCAGACCGTAATCGTCTGTGATCTGAGGCTGGAACGGCGGGGTGGTTTGCTTCTTCTCCAGCTAAGATACAAATACAAATGGGGGAAGAGGGAAAATAAAGTACTGCATATTCACAAGGTTTCCACAGAACATCCACACATGCTGGCTCTGAAGCACAGGCACAGAGCACTCGCTACAGTGGACTTGAATATTGGTGGAAGACAGAAACATGTTAAATATACCCTGACATTAAGGTTTAGGCCATCTCAACTCTAAGTGGTTTATGCTCATCCTTTTTATCCTGTTGCTGTATTTTAAATACAAAACCTTCATAAATCACTAAAGTGTTAAAGCATGAGAACAGATTTCATGTATGAAAGAATCAAAACCCATGGTCCTGGCACTTCCCTGAATGCTGTTCAGCCATCCTGTATGCAGAGTGAGGCATCTAAAATGTTCTTGGCTGTGCCACACACAGCAGGGATGACTAACATGAGGGGAAAAAAAATAAATGTATGTGTTCACTTCACCTCTATTTATTTTTCCATGGAACTCGAGCTTCACACAGAAATGATTTTTAGTCAGTGTTAGACTCTTGTTTCAACTTGAAAAGATTTGGAAAAGCTTTTAAGTCAAAACCTTTTCTCCTCATCACCTGCATTTCAAAGGAAAGTCTCATAACTAAAAAAGCTTCAAAATAATTTCTCATTTTCCTCTTAAGGTATTTCCCAATGCTCTTCAGTAGAAGTTCAGCTGAACTTCTCATGCTCAGGATACGACACCCTCCTGAGCAGGCAGCACTGCCCTAATCAGATCACAAAACAGAACCTCTGCAGAAGAGAACACAACCCTGCAGCACACGATGCTCATTCTCCTACAGAATCTCCAGCAAGCTGTACTGCAGCACCACAAGGTTGTTAACCCTAACATTCAGGCTTGAGGGAGAAGGCAAAACAAGGGATGTCTGACAAAATTAAAGACAGCCTTTGTTACAGGAATAACTGTATAAGCATGAGGTATTTTAAGCCACTGGCTCCTTACACAGGGTATGTCTTCTCTGATGAATGCTAACAGGGATGGTCTGAATATCAGGCTTCCAAGGAAAAATGTAATACAGAGTTTTATCTTCTCCCCTAAACCTCTTTAATATTACTATAGGCCTGGTTCCACACACCTGTAAACTTCCTAGGACTGTCAAAACATTACAGGCATATTCTATCTCTGTTCAACTAGGCATTAAAAAAAAAAAAGGGCTGATAAGGCAGTGGTTCCTGACTTTATTAATGCTTGAGCAATAAAAGAATTAACATAACAGTGCCATTTTTATGATGGTTTTCTACCATGAAGGCAGAAGTAGATACAATTGCCAAGAGAAGGTTAAAAAAACCCACCCAGTTTAAGCAAAACTTTATGTTTGCCAAACCACTGAAGTCCAAGCCATCCACTCCCCCATGAACTAAAAACTTCCCTCACATCAGGAGCAATAAAGAAAACCTGAAAGTAATAATCAAAGAATCTTTTTGAATTAACCACCCTGCTCTCAAGCCATATCCTTAAATGAGGACCTGATCCTACTCAGACCTATCCATGTAACTAAACCCTGTTTCCTACCTGAATAATCCCACTGATTTAAAAATTATATCATTTGTGATTTCAGCTTTTTCTTTCCAATATAGTACAAGCAGATTACAAATGCTTCATGTACCTGAAGCACCTCATCTTCCATGGCACTTCACCCATCCTGCTAGCCATGTAAATCAAACACTACCTGTCCTGCCAAGGCAGAAAAGGTTTCTAATCACCAAGAGAAATGACCTACTGCAACAGCATTACAACAGGCTGGCTTTGCTAGTCCACACTTCCATGTTCAGTGAAACATTTAGTAATAGGACTACATGAAATGCCCACCCAGAACAAAACTATGACTCTGTGAATCTTGAGTCCTTCCCACAGCTGCAGGCACCTTGTGTGTATGCTGGGGAAATTCTTCAGCAGAACCCAGTGCATAACTTTGCGGAATCTACAAACAGCAACCAAGGAATAAATGGTCCCTTCAATGCTTCTTAAAATTCATCATTTACTTTAAAATCAGTACCCCCAAGTTGTAACCATTCCTAGAGTTCAGAAGGAAGCCTGATTTTTGGTAGTAAAACAAAGCTTGTTTCCATTATGGTCATGGAAGAAACCTTGTTCCTCCATCACCTGGAGGAAGAAAAATAGTTTTTACTCTAATAGAATTGAATTTCCCTGTTTTAAGGGGTCTTTTACATGTGCATTAATGAACTAGAGAATCTATTCCTTTTGAACAGATATAAACAGAATAATTTTTACCATATCCCAGTCTATGCTGCGGAAAAACGTATGAGACTTGATATCAGAAAATCCTGTCTGTAGCTGACAACCAAGCCTTTCTTTGGGATCCTGTGGAAACACAAACTCGTATTACACACTCAAAGCCAGTTATGGTCTCTGTTTGTCCCACATACCCCATACATACGACTCCAGCATTCTCTATGACTGCAAACTACTACTAAGATAATAGAGCTGTCAAGGAATTTTTATTCTTTTTCCTTTCTTTTTTTAAATGAAGTTTGCTTCAAATTTCATTTAAAAATCATATTTTACAACTTCTTAAAAAGAAAGATTTATATGTAATAATAAATGTATAATTCATATCCTTTTTCCCCCTAAAAATCTTGGGATTTCAATCAGCTTGGTAAGTAATAAAGTATTCCAGAAAAAAGCTTAAGAAACAAACCGATAGTTATTTTTTTCAACTAGGTTCAGGCTTTTAAATCCAGTCTGTACTGCGGAATTCACTCTGTAAATTAGCAGCTAAGAAGCGGCTTCTTTTAACATACAGCACACAAAGGTTTTTGTAGGTTTTCTTAACAGCAAGCAGATTAACCTCTTAACTGTATTGTTTTCAACAGGAAGCTCTGACTTCCAGATCTTAGCTGCTAGAAGTAAGAGAATGTTATTTACCTTGTTTAAAAATCCTTTTAACACATGGGAAGCCTTGACAGAAAGAAACCTTGGAATCCGGATTGGCTTCTCGAGAATAACTGTTACAGGTTTAAAAACAGCAATATTGGCTTTTGGTTTGTGACATTACCATGATCTCAACAGAAACACCGCATTATTCACATATGTGACCATTTGGAAAATGGAAGACAGAGTAATAAGTTAAAATAATGCAAACTAAAGGAGCTACAGTAATTCAAGGCACTGTTATAGTGACAGTTCAAGATTTCCTAAAAGAAATATTAACTGTGCGAGCTTTTTCTACTGTTTGTAGCATAAGCAGGGAATAAAACTTTCCTACTGTCCTCACTACATGGAAAGGTGCAATTTTAAACAGTAACTGATTTAACATTAGGCTCCTATGAAGAACACTGCAGATTGTGCTAAATAACTGCAGTAACTACTTTCAGGAATGGCTCTGCATATTAGGGAGCATGCAACCTCTCAATTCCCCAAACTTAAAGCATTTCTGTAGTAATGAATATGGCAAGTATTACTATTTCTGTTTAGAAAAACTCATGTGTCTATACCTAAAGGGTAGAACTGCTTAAAAGAAGTTGGTATTAATTTCATCAGAAGTAAAGCTAAAAGTTACCTGGAGCAAAACCACAGGCTGACATATTTCTGTCTATAAAGATCCTCCTACCCTCTCATGTAGCACTCAGTTTTTAAATTCATTCTTGGCCTATAGACTTGCTTCTAACAAAAGAACCATTCCAGAAAATTCTGTGATAGCTCTGGGCTGTGGACATCTTAACAAAAAAGTATTTTCTTGTCTGAAAAAGGCTTCCTCATTCCAGACCATTTTAGCTGAGCTCAACAAAGTAAATTTCTGGGATGAAGAACTGGAAATATTTGAAGCCTTTATCTACAGCAGATTTAGACAACTACAGGGTAACAATGGCAAAGGGAATGCAAACTGTCCTGCAGGAACTGGAATTTTCACTATTTCCCCCCAAGAAATACAAGAATCCAAATGGCTATACCTTGGAAGAGGTAATCTTCAGTGTTCATGTCTGGATTGTCAGTAATAATATCAAACGGAGACCTTCCTGCCATCATTTCAAACATCAACACGCCAAGAGCCCACCAGTCCACACTGAACCCTGGAAACATTTGCAGAGCAGATTTTCAGGCAGGACTCAATGAAATTAAGTGCTTCCTCTCATAGAAGTGAAGATCAACGGCCTGGTTCAACTAGAACTTTGCTTTGTGATTTATTTGAACTGCAAATTATTCAGTCACAGCTTACCATATTCTTCTCCTCTGAGGATCTCTGGTGCAATGTAATTTGGTGTCCCACAGAAAGTGCTTGTAGTGTCACCAGGGCCCAAACCTTCCTATGTGCATAAACCACATAGAAATTAAAAGTTGACCTTCTTTTCTGAGAATTCCCCTTAATTAGACTCATAAAGCCAAGTGATTCAGGAATTCTAAAAGCCTTCCTTTCAAAGAAAGGCAGTAGTAGAACAAAACAAACGCTCATAGTGCTCAAAGCTGGCTCATGACTTCACAGCTTATCTTAGCAAATCAATTGATTAAAACTGAGTCACAGCATACTTCTAACAACATTTTGCTTACTGTTTACAGACACAATTAAAACCAAATCCAGATAAACGATTTGGAAATCTTTTTCTAACAGGTGTTGGGAAAAAGCATCACATTAAGAACACGATACACTTTGCTAGATGCTTTGAAAATGATACTCTTTCAATTGCCTCTCCCTGTTCAAGATTACAGCCCCTGAGAGCTGAGGTACCAGACAGCACCTCTGGTTACTAATCTGCACAGTCCAACATCAGAGAATGACAAATTCAGACTCACAGGAACAGTTAAGACACGGAAAAGACCCTTTTAAAAGCATAATTTCATAAACATGATTTTTCTGACTTGAGTCATTTAGCAAACAAAGAGAAAAAGAAGTTGACTTGCCCAAAGGGTCAAACTACTTCTGTCCCACAAAATGACCCAAATAACTTGAAATGTAAAAGGTTACAAATCACTGGATGCTGTATTTGACTTCAAAGCATAACCAGAAAGATGCTGCTGAATGACAAAGTGACAAAAGAAAGGTAAGAAAAATCCTACCTTGCACATGCCATAATCTGTTAACTTGATATGACCCTCTGCATCTAGAAGAACATTATCTAGTTTTAAATCTCTGTAGATTATGCCTCTTTCATGGAGGAAGTTTAGAGCAATACAAATTTCAGCAGCATAAAACCTGAAATTAAAAAGGAGAACATTCCCATTAGCATTAAGATTGTACAAAACCTGGTACAGTTAAAAAGAAAAAAATAATCTTTTCTTAAAGCATCCCTTTGCAGTCAGCAGTCAACAGGCCAAAACCAAGCTGCACTTATCCATAAGGACACTGGCCTTGTGTATTGTAAAATTCAAATATGGGAAATTACTTTAATTCTACTAATTAAGAAAATATTTATTCTTTATCTTCCATCTTTTGCTGAAAATTCCAGCTATGAAAGAAGTCTTTCTTTTCCACTTATTCAAAGTTAGAATAGGACTTTGTGTAGTGCAAAGCCATGCAAAACAGATTTGTCCTCTTCTCCTGCCAACGTGATATTAATTCAATGTAAGACCAAAGCAAATAGAATAGTTACATCTTCCATCAACAAGTATTAACTAAATATGAAGCAATAAACAAAAGTCAATAGGAGGAACTGTTACTACAGATTCTTGCTTACTTGGAACAACATACATACTCAGTGTGCGCTTGCAGCCCAGAAAGCCAATCGTATCCTGGGCTGCATCAAAAAGGAGCATCACCAGCAGGTCGAAGGAGGTGATCCTGCCCCTCTAACTCTGCTCTCGTGAGACCTCACCTGGACCATTGTGTGCAGTTCTGGTGTCCTCAACATAAAAAGGACATGGAGTTGTTGGAACAAGTCCAGAGGAGGGCCATGAGGATGATCAGGGGACTGGAGCATCTCCCATACAAAGACAGGCTGAGAGAGTTGGGGCTGTTCAGCCTGGGGAAGAGAAGGCTGCGTGGAGACCTCATAGCAGCCTTCCAGTATCTGAAGGGGGCCTATAGGGATGCTGGGGACATACTCTTCATTAGGGACTGTAGTGACAGGACAAGGGCTAACGGGTTCGAACTTAAACAGGGGGGGTTTAGACTGGATATAAGGAAGAAATTCTTTCCTGTGAGGGTGGTGAGGCACTGGAATGGGTTGCCCAGGGAGGCTGTGAGTGCTCCATCCCTGGCAGTGTTCAAGGCCAGGTTGGATGAAGCCTTGGGTGGCATGGTTTAGTGTGAGGTGCTCCTGCTTATGGCAGGGGGTTTGGAACTGGATGATCTTAAGGTCCTTTCCAACCCTTAACTACTCTATGATTCTTCAGAAAAGCAAAATTCACATTTCTTCCCAGGGCAGTACATTCTAAACTTGAGAATGCACTTTCTGTTTCTTCTTTGTCATTCATATACTTGTATGGAATAAACTTTAGGAAGTATTTCCTAAAATATTAAACAACTACAACACAGGAAAGCCACTACAGCTGCGTTAGTGAATTACCTTGCGTGTTCTTCAGGAAGCTTCCTTTGCCGTTGCATATGAAACATAAGATCTCCCCCGTTTACATACTCTATGACAAGAAATAATCTGAAAGTATATAATACAATTAATGGATTCCAAGGAAACTGAAGGAAAACCATTCTTACCCTTCCAAATTAAACCATTTTCACTTCCACTCTTGAACCAACTTTTAGACTTCTTACAGTTACAGAAACTAAGAGAAAAAAAGAGAGTACTTATTTGATCCATATAGGATCACATCCTTTCTTTAAAGGACAGCCTACATGTAAAGGAGAGGCAGCTACGTACAACAGGCTATTATCTGGTATAAAACCTGCAGAAACTTATTTAAACAGCACATAAGACAAAAATGTTTGCCCAATGAGGTGCTCACTCAGCAACAGATGAAAAGAGAGACCCAAAGCATATAATGAGATACAGACTTCTTTAAAAATTACTGCACCATCATGGAAGTGTGCTAGAAGATGGTGCATGGCAAAAATGAAGGCTTAACCCGAAAAGGTAAAATTATCTTTCATTTAAAAAATGGCATTAGTAACAACAACAATGCTGATACTTTAAAATAAAGGGTTTAGTATTTAAGAACACTTTAAAAGATGCACCAATTGTAACTCAAACCTTTCTGAGTAAACCTGACACATTGACCCTGATGTAACAATTATTAAATTGTTACTCTGCTTGACCAGATATTGGTCATTTTTAATAGCCAAGCTGCAGCATCACTTCTGCAGAGCTCTGTAAATGAAATGTAGCTTATATATCTATAGAAATCAACAAGGTTTCTGCATAGGCAAAACCTGAAAATTATCATCCGTATTTGATGTAGTTTTCCTACTGGAAGGTCACCATCTTTAATAAATAACAATATTTGCTCAATTAATGAGCATCTGGCAATACTACAGACCAGTATGCTTTGTAGGATTTGTAATATTGACACATAACTACAAAGTTTGCTGGCTGTGCTGGTTCAGTTCTTGAAAAGCCCAAACAGAAGTCCTGAAAGCAAGCTGACAAATTCAATTTGTCAGTGAACCCTGAATTTACTTTCAAAAAAATGCAAGTTTTACCTGAATAGTAGATAACAGCAATATTCTTTCCAATTTAAGTAACAAAATCTAGCATATTATTAAAAAACACGTACAAGATTATTTCTATGAAATCATATGGCCATCACCAAGCTCTTCCCAATACAGTGTTAAGAAACAGACTGCCATTCCTAAAAGGAAAACCCACAATGTTCTGTTGTATTTAAAGGATAGACTGAGACTAAAGAATTTGAGGACTGACAGACTCAGCTCATACACACTCATTACTTCTCAGTGATGAAAACTGAATAGGGTGGGCCAGCGGGACAGACAATGAAATCCCACCCTCCCTTGACTTTGTCGCAACCTTTATCTGCAGAAAACTGAATTAAAAGGCAGTATGATGGACCCTTTCCCATCACTCCCTACATGGCATAGTCTCTAAAGCAAAGATCTGGGCACAGATCTGGGCTTATTAGCTCCTCTGCAGAAGACGTTTTGAAACACCCTTCTCAAAACAAACAAGGGAAAAGTCAGGAGGGGAAAGAAACAAATACAGGTGGAATGAGCTGCATAAAGAGACTTCTATTACAGTTTGCAGGGAAGATTTCATCCTTGGGAAAATATGATCCAGGCAATGCTGCTAAGGTCAGAGAGACAACAGGATAGAAACATGTTGAGTAAGGGCTCCTTATGTAAGCTGCAGCTCTCCCAGGAGGTATTGTTTCTTTATACATCTCATTTTCCACAAGCTGAAAACTCCTTTCCATATATCTACACACTGGAAAACATTCCATTTGCAAAAGGCATTCCCCAGTCTTCTCTCAGCCCATTCTAACTGGTAATAATATTTTCTTGCCTTGGAAAAGGAGTCTTCATTTGAAGCACTTAAAGTGTTAAAAACTTCAAAAGTAAACCAAGAAAAATTACTGGACACAACCCAGCTTGCACATCTTTCAATGGCCTCCCCCTAAGAACATGAAGACTTGTATAAAAACAAAAAATAAACCACAAATAACATAGATAATGCCATGAGCATTATAGGACAGCATTCCTGATATTTTTTGCTTCCAAATTTCCTACCCAATTCAGAAGCTTTCAACATTTTATCACTATCCAGAGCTTGCAATTTAAAACTCCTTGCATCAAGTCATGTTTTAGCATATGTGTGAAAACTGATAGTCCTTGCTAGTTTTGGAAGGATTTGCTCAAACATCAGTGATTGTCCTGGGTTTAGCAGTAGCAGTCATTTTTCCTTCTTCATAGTAACTGGTGCAGCACTATGTTTTTGACTTTCAGCCTGGGAACAAAACTGGTAACAGGAATGTTTTTAGTTACTGCTCAAGTGTTTTACTCTGACCAAGGACTCTGTGAGCCTCATGCTCTGCCAGGGAGGAGGGGAGGCCGGGAGGAAGCAGGGACAGGACACCTGACCCAACTGACCAAAGAGGTATTCCATACCACAGCATGTCATGCCCAGGATGTAACTGAGAGTTATCTGGAAGGGCTAGTGCTCCGGCGGAGATGGAGGAGATGTCTGTCAGTGCTCAGTTGGGCAGTGGGGGTGAGTTATCTGTTGGTGGTTGGTGAGATGCTGTATTCTCTTCCCTTGTTATTTCCTTTATCATTATTATTATTGGTGGTAGCAGCAGTGATTTGTGTTATACCTTGGTTACTAAACTGTTCTTATCTCAACCTGGGGGAGTTGCATTCTTTTGATTCTCCTTCCCATCCCTCTGGGAGTAGGGGGAGGGCAAGAAAGGGGGGTTGAGTGAGTGAAAGAGCTGCGTGGCTGGGTTTAAACCATGACAGGTTGGAAGTTTCAGATTGTTGCCAGCCTTGGAAGACACTTATCTGGCACGTCTGTGCAAGCCCAAGGTACATATTTTATGACAATAATAAAACAAGCATTGCTAGTATCTGATACAATGCAAACAGCTACATTTAGCATCAATCAGCATCTATAAGTACACATTTTTCTTACCTTAAAAATCTATTAAAGTTACATTTAAGAGCAAGAACATGTGCTTTTGTAACTTTTTTCCCCTCCTGTTAGCACCCTTATACATACACTGTTCTCATATTACAACTTGTTGTCTTTGGGCCAGTTAACACAAGCTAACGTTGATGAGCTTATTCATTTGAAATCAGTTCTGTGCTTTTCTGTAATGAGGTTATGATCATGATCTTTTTTTAACATTACGGCTATAACCAAATTTTGAATTCCTGACATTGCAGCTCTATCCATGGCAAAAGGCTGCAAATAGAAGGCTGGAAAAAGGACTCCAGAAGACACGGTAGGAATACAGAAAGTTTTGATTACATTCAGCTACTTTCCAATATTTCTGTTCCCCACGTATGCCAGTGTAAGTACCAAAGCATCATGCAAAGGACCCTTCTATTGCTACCATCAGCCTTTTCATTGTTTCCAGTATTTCCAAGTAACTTCATCCTCAATACCTCACCCTGCCTGACCACTTGAACTGCTACATTAGATGGTTTTGGTGAAAATATTGGTTTAGCTTTAAAGGCCTTTCACTTATGGAAGTGTAACAGCAAGTAGGTGTCTGTGGAAACAAAAAATCACTCCAACAAACCACAACCCCAAACATCCAAATTCCACAGTGACATACATAAGCATAGACATGAAAGTTCTTCTTGATTTTCTTCATATTCCAATTGCAAAATAAGAAGCAAGTAACCCACCTTGGACTGGGCACGCAAGGATAAAAAAATTAGTATTTCAAAGTAGCTAAGAGTTTATTAAGCACTTTTTCAAATAAAATCACATACTTCATCAATAGGTGCTAAGCTTTGTAGGTAAAAAAATACTTCATACACATGTAGTTTTTAAGTTACTAAAAATTATTACTGCTGAGCAACCCAACTCTTATGCTAATTTGAAGAACAGAGAACTACAGCCTGCTCCTCTGAGAATGGCCCTGTTCTATACCACCAGGCATTACAAACTCTCTCCTACAATGCTGTGTTTAACCCTACTACCAATCTTCCTCTTCCCAAAGCCACACAGCCTGTGCTCAGAAATAAAGCACACAGTTCCTCATCCATGTTCTCCCTTTAGGTCTGGACCTGGGATACCAGCCTTTTCTTCCACACCACACTGGCTAAGCTTCCCCACTGGAACTGCCTTTGCTGTATCAATACTAATGCTTCCTTCTGAACACTCCTGACAGTGGGACGGCACTGGTTATGTTCGGTTCATGAGAATCAGAGTTAGTACAATGAGCAAGAGTTTCAAAACAAAATAATTTCAGATCTTTCTTACCGACTTGTTGTTTGAAAGCATGAATGTAAACCAACTAGGAATGGGTTACTGGATGCCTGTTCAAACACATGTTTCTCTGTCTGTACCCAATCAATATCCTGAAATAGAGTAATTGAACAATCAGAACTCCTGCTGGATAATCACTGGGGGTATTCCCAGCAAACTGCGAACATCTATGCTCCCTTGCACATACATCATCATTGTTACATATGTTCTTCAGAAAAACAACCCCCCCTGAAATCTGGAGGGAGTTAGACAACACTTTAATTCCCTTATATATTCAGAAGTTTCTTAACCATTTAGAAAGATCTGCACAAAATTTAAGCCATTTTAAGATTTCATAACATCTGCAATATTTGACACACTGCTCACATGGCTTCATGGAAATAAATTCAACTAGCTTGGATAAATGATCTTAAAGCTGCTGAGGCAACTCATGCCAGTAACATAAGCAATGTGAATCTCCAGGTTTTACAATGCTCAAAATAAACTGAAATTCACTTTCTCATCTGAAACTCAAAATTAATTCAATGAAACCACCAAAACCTGCTTAGTTTGTCCAGCCAAATCATTCTTAAAAGCATCATAGACTGCCTTTAGTACTTCAATGGGGAGAAGTCCTGAGCACCCAGAGCAATACCATATAATAAAACCCTATAAAAATTTGAAAGATATGAGCACAGTACTGCAAGAGTCAGACCCCCAGTGAAAAAGCATTCAGTAATTTTTCATACAACCATCCAAAATTTAAACCTTATGGACATCTGGTTTTAGCAGTAGATATTCACTCTTGATGCAATACACTGATCATGTTCCACCCTGCAAACACTCAGTATTCTGCTAATAAACTATAGATGTAATTGTGCTAAAAATTCTCCCTTTCCAACAAATACTTCCAGCTTTCCAACCAATCTGAAGACAACAAAGACTGGCACTGAGAGACCAGGCCTTCTTGTCAAGGATAGTTAGTGAAACTAGAGTCCCAAAGGAAATAAAGAAGTGTCACCATCAAATTAATCTGTTAGGCTTTGTGTTCAGACACTCCTGAAGACCTTGGAAAGGTAAACTTGGATGCAAACATGAGCCACAATCCACTTTTAAGTAAAATAATGACTTTAGAACAGTTCTGAAACACAGATGGTAATCACAGCTACATTCATTTGCCTTCAAATCTAAGTGCCTGAATTCCACCCTATTTATCTCACCACTTGCAGCACATCCAGGTTGGAATATTTTTCATGTGCATTCTACTAAGACTATTAATAGCTGGTAATTGTTATTAACACAAGGGACATTTCTCTCAGATTTAATCTTGGTGCTTCATGCAGCCACTTGCTGACAAATGAGTTCAGAAGTCAGTAAAACCTCTATTACAGAAATAGCTGCTTTCTTAGTTGAAAGTTTCTTGTTAAAGCACAGTTAAGTTTTTACAGTAATAGAATGCAATTACCACAGACTTTTACCTCATCATCATGGACCAACTCTTTTTTCACTACTTTCATAGCATAAATTTGGTCATTCTTTTTTAACCGAACTAAAAGAACTTTGGCATAGCTTCCACGTCCAATAACTCTGATTAAATCAAAGTCCTGTAGTCCAAGTCCCTGAGAAATCTTAATTCCATCCATTCCATCAATGACTGGTTTGATTTCCTGTATAAAAAGAAACAGATGCTAGAAACAGAAGACATTTTCAAAACAAGTGACTATTAAAGCAAAGAGGTCTTTGACCACTGGACAGAATGTGCTGAATTTGCTTCCCATTGTCAGTGGCACACAGATCTGAATGACTGATAAGAGCACATTAGTTTGGAAATGTTCGCTTAGTATTGCTTTTGCTCTTGCTAAAAGTCACTGTGGTTTTCAAGGCAGTAGTTCCTTCAGTTAATTATTTAAACTTCCCTACCAGAAAACAGAAGGCAATGTCTTGTAATGAAGTTTTACTCAAATTCTTGAGCCACATAGAATAATCCTTTGTACTAAGTGAAGAAAATATTTCATATTCTGACAGATATGGCAGTACAAATTAATAAAGGCTCTCTAAAAAGGAGGAGGATAAAGAAACAATCATTCGCTAATGAATATACCTGTCTTGGTTTCAGTTTAGGCAACAACTGCTTGTATTAAGTTAAGTACAGTTTCTAATAGGTGCCTGGGAACATACAGAAGCAGATGGCTGTTTCTAATGTGAGAACTTGCAGCAAATATACCACTAAGAAGAATTTTATTTTAAAATTTATTATTTAAAAATATAAAATTTATCTTGACTTTTTGCTGAAGTTAAATACAAACACATGAGACTGAACAAGCAGTTGAACTAGGCAAATGCAGCAGGTACTTTGACGTTTCATGTTTTACCAATACAGACAATGCTTTGACATACTTCTGTGGCCTATTTTTATCTGACCTCATACTACTGTACTTGTAGAGAGATCAACATTCTGCTGAACTATGGAAAGTACTTATATAAAGAATCTTGATCTAGGATTGACTGCTCTTAGAAGAGATTGCTCTGAGCTTAAAGATTCTCATCACTGCAGCTCCCAGAATGCCACTTCCTGTCTGTAGGATAACTTAAATTATTTTATTAAAGCTTGAAGTAAGGTGAGAAAATCAGGGCAGCATAATTCAGGACACTTAAGTTTGAGCAAACAGCACCTATAGAAATCTAAATACAAACAGCATTTACCTGAACACTAACTATGGCAGAAGTCAGCAACTCCAGATCACAATTCTGACATGTTTTAAACTTATACCTTTCCATCCCTGAATCCAAGACAAAGATTTGAAGATGTGACTGAAAATCACTTACCCATGAGCAGGAAGTACTCAAGTGTGAAATAATGGTAGTGACAAGTATTGTAGCAGAGGTAAAGGAAAACAAAAATGCAGGCTAGCTAAAAGTGGGGTAGCAAACTAACTGTTAGTGTTCTGCAGAGTGCATCCTATTTACTTTAAATATGCCAGAAGCACTTCTTTTAAAGAAGTGTCTTGGAGCCCTTTAGAATTAAAGAGTATTGGGATTGTTCAAACTGCTTTAAGGGAATAACATTCTTGGTATACAAAGATTGTATCAGATCATCTACAAAGAGCTAAAAACCAGAGTTTAAGTGTATGTTATTGTATTTGTATTTCCACAGGAGCTGTCTATAAATTATTAGGTCCTATTTATGTGAAACCTCTCAGGCAGCTGGATAGTTAATGTATTATCAGACTGAACCAACTTTCATAATCATAGACTGCAAGGATAGCCTGAGGGTGATGGAAGGGGGTACATCCATTAGAGAGAGCAGACAAGATAATGTCAAAGCCTCCATTTGTTGCTAGGCCCAATAAAGTCAAACCCTCTACTAAATCAGTTTTTTCCACATGAATGGAAGGGATAAAAAAAAAGATAAAAAATACTGGGATAACAAGAGCCAGATACAAAAGGAACCTGAAAACACCCAACAAAAATGCTTTAAAAAACTAACCCATTTTCAAAAAGAAACACCGTACTTCTAAGGTAGCAGAAAATAACAGGACAAACAACTTGGCGTATTTATAAAAAGTACACAATTCAGAGTTTGCAAATGTGACCTACAGAGAGATTCTAAAAACATACCTCAGAGTCATCTTTAATGTTGTCATGTTTCCGGTTTGAAGGAATGTAGGGAACTGAAAAAAGAAATCAAATAGTGTTGTTAAGGTCTTCATTAAAAATCATTTCTAAAGTTGACAAATGGAAAGATTCAGTAGCTTAGGGCCAGCAGTTTGCTTTAAATACTATGGAACAGTTGACCAAACTTCCCTACTTTTCTTGTAATTCTGACAGCAGGGTGCAGCAGAAACTACTCTGAGACAGCAAGAAATTCATCAATGGACTTTTGAGCTCATAGCAGCATCTGACAAAGGACAGAGTCATTTCCAAGAATGCGTGTGGTAAATGGCCCCTGAAAACCAGACAGGTTAAATCATCAAAAATGCTAACCTAGAAAGAATACTATAAACCACACATAATTACGAAATACTGAAAGGCTAAGAGTGAATTATTAGCATCCCAGTTTGGATCAGAAGTACAGGGGTTTGTTTTAAAAAGTACATCTATTGCTCCAAACTGCTCCATGCTTCACTTTCTATTGTGGTTTGGTTTCAGAGCTTATGAATTTAGGATGAAACCAAACCAGATGACACGTTTCAGAAGTATGTTTACTGTAATTGAGTCCCTAATGAGTACACAGGACTAATCAAGAGCTAATCTAAGGTAAACTGTACTAAAAAATAAACCTAAACAGGTAGAGTGGAAACTGGGCCTCCAAAGGGAGAAACACAGGAATTTTGACTAAAGACAGTACTCACTTCCATCAGTTTCTTCTGAAGGGAGGCCAACATCATCATTTTTGTCATCTAACTGAGGTTCCTGGGAAGGCATGACCGAATCCTTGCAGAGCACACAAGTTACACAGGAAAAAAACATGGGTTTATGCAGTAACTTTAAATGAATAGGTCTTGCACTGAACTACAACGCAACGAGAAACTAACATTTGTATCCTCCACAATGAAAATTGTGTTTTGTAAAAGTATTTCTGACTACTAACACTTCGTGATGCATTATAAAACCAGCCTACAAAATGCCCAAGTGCTATGTTGGCCATTCTCTACAACTACAACAGATGCTTAGCTGTCTTCTAAATGCAAGATTAGTATATTTTGTTGCAAAGTTCTAAATTGTATTCTATTTAAGACTTCTGAGTCTGCTTAGCATGGAACAGCAACGAAGTAGACGCTTCAACACACACACTCCAGTTAGAGCACTGGCATATTCCTTTCCTGTTTATAAACAGGAATTGTTCCTCACTATGCATGGGTACAACAAATTTGTAAAGATCGTAACACCAAATAGTTTTTTAGTACATTTAGACACTGGTATCAATCTCAATTCATTGAAAGACATGCAAGACTATTCCAGTACATATAGCAGCATGCACAAATAAATCAGCAAAGAACCTAGCAGTGCAATAAAGAAAACACTGGTTTAGGTTCTGAATTAGAAAGACCATGATGCAACAACCAGTGAGATACTGGTTGTCAGCAATGAGTAGAAGAAGGGCTAAAATTCAGGGATACAAATTAATGTTATAACCTAGGAAAATCAAATATTGCCACTGGAATGCATGAGGGAAACAGAGGATGACAGAACACTGGAGAAGCTGAGGTGGAAGAACATTAAAGCCTTTTTGCATGCAGTAGTGCAAAAAGCACACAAGTGCCTTAGTTCTTAAAATATTCCCATAGGCTAAAAGGAAGAAATCTCGGATTTGTCCAGAGAAGCTGTGGCTGCCCCATCCCTGATAGTGTTCAAGGCCAGGCTGGAGGGTCTTGGAGTAACCTGCTCTAGTGGAAGGTGTCCCTGCCCACAGCTGGGTGTTGGGACTGGATCAGCTTTAAGGTCCCTTCCCAACTCTAATCAGTCTGTGATTCTATGATTGTCAATGCCAACTCTTTATCTCTCTGTAAAATATGGTGTGTTTACTGGAAGAGGGAAACTCAAGCTTGCACACAATTCATATCACAAGTTTTCTTTCCTCACTTTGTTTCTACTGCTCACAATCCAAAGGCTTGTCCTCCAGAGACCTTCTCAGTTCAGAAAGTGAAAAGCAACCACTACCAAGTGTTACAGCTCCACCACTACACACAGCATTTAATTACTCAAGAAGCACATCCACCAACAGCCACTCAGGACACAATGAAACATTTTAGATTCATACAAAACACAAACTTACCATATGCCTTTTGCAGGTCAGTGGAACAAGTATATGGCAACGCTTATGGACCAACAACTTGCAGTTGATACACTTGTAGCCTTGCCTTCCCAGACCCCATATCCTTTCACTGCACTGGCCACAGTACGCTCTCTAAAAGCAAGAATGCATATTATTAACTCAGTTATCAGTCAGCAAGATTTCACCTACAAAATGAGTCACATCCTAATAGATGTGCAATAATATTTCTCTTAGAATATCCAGGGGTTTCCTAATAACTGAAAGTTATACTTCATGCTTAGAATTCAATTAAATGCAGTCCTTTTTTTGATGAACGTTAAGAAAATATCCCAAGCCTATGGAACACATCACAGCTTAATATTAGCAAATTATGCCTACAGACTATTTTGAATTTCATGTTCTGACAGAGGTCATCCAAACAAAGCTGGCAGAAATTTGTACTACACCATTATGTATAAAACCCACCTGGACTGACTGCTTTAGACAACACAAAATGTCACACAATGCAAGTTGAAGTATGAAGCATGTTCAATATCTGCACATATATACTTTAACAGATGTAGAAACTTTGCATAATTAAAAATCAGCTACCAAGTCCGATGTAAAACCTCTGTATCTTGCACCATTTAACGGCAAAAATATATGGTCATTTTTTCCCTACATGCAGGGACCTAGTATCTGACTAAACCAAAAGGAGGACAAATCAAGCAGCCAGACATTCTACTGTTGACTTTAGCAGGGCAGGTCTTGAAATATTTTTTCCAGGTTGTGTGTGCTGTGGTCATTTTATCCACTCCACCCAAAGCGCCAAATTGTAATATGAGCTTCTTAACATACCAAGAAGTCACCCAGCATCAGGTCATCCCTCTGCACAGTCCACAGGTTGCCAGCACAGGACTTATGCATTATTCCCTATCCACACATTTTCTGCAGCAAGTCCTGTAACAGTCTAAGGCATTGTCCATCACTCTGCAAGCTGCACATGAAGCCCTGCTCTCATGCCCAGGCTCAGGCAGAGCTGTGCAACGGTCCTGAAGCCACAGGACAGAACAGAGCAGGTCTGTTCCTCCCAGCAAACTGCCAGTTAAAGTGTGGTTATTCACATCCTCAGACTAATGAATCACACAGTGTCCTGCCCAAAAGCATTAAGCTACTATAAATCCTTACAAGTAATATTAGAAAACATATACTAAGGAGAAAAGAAATAATGATCAAAGAATTGATAATTTTAAAAAAATACCTTCTGTATTGCCCTTCTCATGTTTTGATAGCTGCAGAAAGCAAAAGTTAATGACATTCCACTCATCTGTACAGCCAGTTGCCCTTGATCAGGAGAAACCCAAACTGCATTGCCCAGGGGAAAAGAAACCCAACAAACCAAAACCACAACAACACTGCCTCATAAGTGAAGCAACCTTGGACATCTAAAGCCACTTCTTTCACAGTTCCGGGTTCATCAGATTTCCTTCAGTATCCCTGTCTAGATTTGGCAGCAGTAGTATTAAGACTAAATAAAATATCTTAGGCCCTGGAAATGACATACAAGAAAATAACTTCATTTACTTCAGACAGATGTAGGGAAGCAAGGGGAGGAAGATGTAGGGGCGGCTCCCAAATTCCTTCCATTAATGCCAGTATTCCTCTCCTAGCTCTCCAACACACATACAAAGAGTTTCGTATGTGTTAACCTTTATGTTAAGCAAGATTAAAATTTAGATTCTGGCATGTGCTCATTTTCCTGAATTATCTGAGAGTTCCAAGAGGTTATTTTGAAAAAGGAATTAATTCCTAAGGTCATACTTCAGTCTTAAAACTTCAGTCAACATTAAAACTTGGTATCTAATTTGGTAATACATACATGACCATGACTTATAATAGATTTATACATTCTTACAGCACATTTTGCTGTTCACATCCACTTTATTACTAACTGTAGTTAGATATGGCTTGTGTTCTGACTTTGTATGATGCCATTGGTATAAAGACAGTTACAAAGTAGCCTTGTTTAGGACTGTTGACAAATGGGCATACTAATGAGGTGTTAAAACCTTTATGTGCATATTCAATATCTGCCTAATTTCAATTAAAACACTGTAATGTTATGGATTATTAACGTGGTAGGTATGCACTCACAATGTTTCAAAGAAACATGGTTGAACTATAGAGCAAATAAGCACAAAATGTATGTGTTTCACACTATAAATTAAGAAACTTGAGTTGGCACACCCCATTACACGAACGCATGTTGTATGCATATGTATACGCAACATATTTTTCACATATCTAGGATATGCAACATATTTTTCACATATCTAGGGATAATATACTGAGTTTGAAGGGGCTTTTCCTTCTTTCTACACAGTTTTGGAGTGGGGAGCAAGAGGAAAAAAGCTAATTCGATCTTAACAAAGTTACTACTGAATCAAACAGTTCACTTCCCTCATTGCACTCGGGTCTGTACGGAATTCCCTGAAGTGTTTATGTACTACATTTGTACATATGCTGCAAAACTTAGGTGTAATGGGATAAGCGAAGGAGGTGTCTCAGTCTTAAAGCTACATTCACTTCCTCGTGTGGATTAAGTCAGATTCTTAAAATAGTTGTATTTTAGCTCAATAAACCAGATTTGCTTCCTAATGAGATGTAAACCCTCAGATCCAACACACTTAAAGCAAAAAAAATAAATAAAAAATCAAGAGCTCTTTAAGAGCTGTAAGAATGACAAAAAGTACCCAAAGTAAAAGATCATGCTAACAAGCAATCAAAACCACAGAGTCGGGAGGAGAAAAGCTGCTCTAAGCAAGCACCAGTTTAAATAGGCACAAACCCAGCTTTGTAGAGACAGTAAAAAAAAATCCCACCAATAACACATTAACTCCATCCCAGGTTGAAAGACTTTCAAGTTTTTCTGATTGTTGTGACCTGAATAACACTGCACGGGCAGAGAAGTCACATGAATAAGCATCTTGCTTTTCTTCTCAACCCTCAAATACAGAAAAGCACAGGCTGAGAAAAACAATTACCACAGAACATTACCAAACCCCAACATTTTATACAACAGTACTCACTCTGTTAAAACGTTTGGCTTGAAACAAATGCCCATTCACTCGGTACAGCTTCCTCCATCTTCTGGCTCCACGGCGGTAGATTGACTCTAAGAAAGAAATTAAAAAGGTGTAAAGCAGCAGCATGGTGGCACAGGAATACCAGACACGCTATATTAAGCAAGTTGTGACTTAAACCAATCTTGCTTTTCCAAAAATCAACGCACAGCTAAAATCTCTGCTGCCTTGTTTTTAATACGTAAAGGCAGCCGTAACTGACAGCTCCTGCAGGATGTGCCTTCCCCTCTGCCTCCTGCTTTTCTCCTATCAGTGTCTCTTTTCCATCACATGATCATAATCTTGTTACCATTTCTTGGCTGCTCACACTGCAAGCTCAGGTGAGAGGGACACAGAAGTGCTAAATAAACTGCCTCCTCTGGTACAACCATGATACCGATCTCACCTTCACACGTGAGCACATAAAGGTTTGGTGCTAATAACGCTTTAGATGTTTAATATTAAAGACATTATAAGCCTTGAGAGTTACATTATTTGACCTCATTTTTAAGTTGCAATTAAATGTTGTCCAAAATATTTCTTTAGTTAGGGAAACAGTTCAAATGCAGGTCTGCAATTATTTCTAATCTATTCTAAACATAGTAAGAAGAAACCATTTAATCTATTTAAGCCAGACTTTTCAAGGGGCCCCAACATGACACTACCTGGCACCTACTCCGAATTATTGTTGTTTTCATATCCATATGTGCAATTTTTTTGTGACTGGCAAATTAGAGAATTTGATACTTAATACTAAGGGTTGTAAAATGTGTCGTGTGACACCAATTCTATTCAGAGCTGCTATAAGGGTGACACAGCCAACCCCTGCCACATAGGCAGGACCATGAGCTTTCCACAGCTGGTGGTACAAGTGGGCACTGGGTGGACTGGGGAGTTGAGGGAGAAAGAGGGGGGAGAGTTTAGCAGAAAATTCAGTGTTAAAACTAACAACATATTCCCATTTTTAAGAGGCTAAAAAATAGTTTCTAAAATGTCAGATTTTCATTACCTAATAATCAGTTCTAGCTACACCTATAAGAGATTTCATTTTAGGGATTCTCCCAGTTTACTGTAGTATTTCAAGTTAAGAAGTGTATTTCATACAGTCTGACACATCCCCTGAAACATTTCCAGGACAATTATTTTACTGTGTTTTTATGGGTGCTAGAATATACTCTTACATACTTAAAAAAAGAAATGTGAAAGTCTAGAACCCTCATTTTGATACCATTATTTTAAAGTAACATGGCGAATAAGATTATCCAGTACAAGGTTTTCACTGCATGCCTTTTTAAAAACAGATTCTTTATGAGAGTTATAACGCAACTTAACACAGTTGGCAGCTTGTACAAAATATATTTCATCTACTTTCAATGGAAAAATTGGTAAGTATAGCCATTTTATAGGGAGAACTAAACAGCACAGGAAGTATAGATAACTAAGAAGACAACAGTAAACTACAATTACGATACCTAACAACTTCTGAAAGGCTGCAGGCCATAGGAGCGGCAAAGGCAGTCACTAGAATAGAGGCATACGGCTTAGTGTCTTTGATGCAAGTAGTTCCCCATAACCTCCAAATGCAAACTTTAAAGCAAAAAAACCCCTCCTGATTTTCCCAAGCACAGAGACAATTTAAATGAGAATCCAGAGAAACTATTGCAAAGTTTCTGCCTAAAAGTATGCTCAAACACAAACATCAGCTAAAGACTGTTCCACTATTTGTAGGATGACTTTTCATCAAGGAGGAAAAAAACCTTCACAAGGATTTTCTCCAAAATAGCTAATTGATTTGTTAGACAAAGCACCATATGGAGGCAACCTACTACATCTGTGTGCTGAACATGAGCTTATCACTGAGATGAGGAATATTAAGTGAATGGTAAGTTACCAAGCAGCTTGTGCTGATGAAGTCTGTAAATAAAGGAGAAAGTTGCTTCCCTAATCAATAATAAATAATAAAAATCAAAGTCGGGGTTTATAGCATATATTTGTGAGGCAACAACCTAACAAAACCTGAACTAATAGAGCATAGCTTCAAAAGGTTGAAAGAAGTTTACTCCCTGACTCTGAAAGTGGACAAGGTAAAACAAAAAGAAAGATGAAATATAAAAAGAAAACAGTGATTACTGTAAGGCACACCTGTATGTCACAAGTTCTTTTTTTTTTCTATATTATTACAAACTAAGATTAAATTTATATGACAACAACATGTTCCTGGCACCACAAAAGCTTGAGTATTTAATTACTGTGTTTAATGAAAGGGCTGCTTTTTCATTTATTTTACAGTGCAAATCTGTTAACTCTTTAAGGACTTGAAATCAGCTGCTTAGAAGCTGCAAGAGATATCATAGCCTTAATCAAAATAAACTTTTTCTCTCTGACATTAAATCAAGTGTTTGGGATGAAAAAAGATGTCTTTTCTTTGAATATTTGTTTTGTTTGTGAACAAGCTTAGGGGGAAATTCAAACAATATTTGAAGCTGCTAACAGGGATAACAATTTTTTATCAAGTAACACAAATACGTATTCTAATTAAAATGAATGCACTGAACTCCACCTACTTCCAGGACCGGAATATTGAAGGGAAATAAGGAGACTTTTAGTTATGATTACAAGGTAAATAAAAATACTCAAAGCAAAACAAAATTAACCAGCTGTCTCCATGTAAAATGCCCTGTGAAACAACTGACTCTTGCTGCTGTGCAATTCTTCCCTCTGTTGTCAAGCTGTGCATCCACATCACTAACAGTAATGCATAATGAACCTTGTAAATATACTTAATATTGTTGGTTTGGGTTTTTTTTCAAATACATTTCCTAGGGTTGGGGTTTTTTTCCGTCTTTAAAAAAATACTGTAGAAAAAACCTCATGGAAAATTACACAGAAATATTTAAGTGAGGCTACAAATGGATGAGCAATTTGTCTGTTGCTCTGTGTTCATTCCAAAGTAACTCAACTACAGAAGATACTCCCCTAGTTCAATAGCAACCTCTGTGAACCTTGCCTTTGAAACTGTAACTTAATAAAGCAGACAGAAACAGAAGAAGGCACAGACATTTTTCAACTGACAATGTCCTTCCCCAGCTCTGAAGAAGAGAAACAATTTAGAAGACCAGCCCAACCTGCCCCCAAGCCCAAAATATATTTTTCCATCTGCAAGTTTATAAATGCTTGTATCTCCCAGAATATGTAACAGAAATCATTTGTCCTGTGAAGACCATGATTGATACCAGTGAATGGTAGCAAGATGCCCACCAAAAAATTATGTCCTCTGCATCTGAATTTACAAATTCTAAAGCCTTACGTGATCAAACTATAATGAAATCTTTCACTATACTAAAGTACAGCTATTAATTGCTGTTGTTCCACATCACTTCTCAGAGACTAATGCAACTTGTTTACAGGCCAATTCCATTGCCTGCCAGCTGCACAGTATGAGAATGCCCAGGTTTTGTTTTGTTCTTTTAATGTTTTGCTGAGCGTACAAGTGAGCATTCTTCCAAAAACCAACTCACAAATTACAAGTAGAAAATTGATACTAGCGTTTCAGATAGAACCTGAATTAGAGGAAAGTATAACATATAAAAATAGTTACAAATAAAGACAGAATAAATTTTGTGCAAGTCAATTCAAAAGAACTTCAATGGTATGTTGTTTCACATATTTGTTATTTAATATGTTCCAAATAGTTAAATTGAAATAAGAACAGTACTGTTTTCTGAAGTATCTGACATACAGAGCTTGTACGGGATGTTAATCTGTCCTCTTTATTATGAAATAGCTGCTATGTAACATTGCCATGCCTTTTCAGGTGTCAGGAAGGAGTATCCTTAACAATACATATATTAAGTGCTTTCACCTCTTTCAGTTATTAAAAGGGTCAAAAGTTTTTCTTTTTTTTTTTTTTTTAAATTGAACTTAAAACTGATTAGCAAGTGGGAAACTCTATCTCCATTCTTCTCTTCTTTTGCAAGACACTAAATTTAACTACCAAGTCAGATCAACCTTTATGAAAACAAGATCAACCACAATTAAAACAGCAATAACAACAAACGAAGTTTGCTGTATACAGCAGGTAACTAACAAGGAAATAAAGCTGTATCTCATAGAACTGTAATATTCATCCAGCATTTACTGTGACACAGCTAAAACACTGTTTAAATATCCTGTTTCCCCCCTGACTTTGAAGAGGGTCAACCAACTTCCACTTCAGGACTACAAGGTGGAAAACCTGTCCTCCATACACACTGTTTTCTCATACATCATCTCTTGGTTGCTCATATTCATATCCTTCTGTTCAAATGGCTCCATGCCACTGCAAGGTGATGAAGGCAATGTTACTAAGAGGATAAATCTGGTACTAAACTGGGATATTAATAGGAATCTCCCAGTCACCTGGTGGAGAAATTGCAGCAAGTCTGGTTGATTCACTTCCACACTGAATTCTAGAACATGAACTGTGAAGTCCTAAAACAGTTCATGGTAGAAAGGACCTTAAAGACCATCTAGTTCCATCTAGATTTAACTAATCACTAAAAATTGTTAAGAACACAAATCGGTGACTAACAGCCCAGAGTTCACTCAGATTATTACTAGTCAAAGCAAAACCGTTTGTCAACTAGTTGACAGTTGTTTGCCCAAGGGTTTGTCTTAAATCCAAAAGTTACACCAATCCATTGACCTGCATCAGGGTTCTACAGAAGTTTGTAGCATACGCTTTGGAACTTAAATTTTAATTTTCTTTGGAAAGATGGTAATTATTTTGGAACTAATCACCAAATCATTATAGAATTACAGGACAAAATAAGAGAATTGAGTGTTATTTTACTATCATGATTTAAAAATTCTTCTTAATCAAAACCCCCAAGAACCTAAGATGGCAGATATATAGGAAAAAAAGTATAGTTTCAAATACTTTCAAGTGGCTGAAGGTATTGACGTGGTTTAGTGGTGGATTTGGCAGCCCTGGGCTAACAGTTGAACTTCATAATTTTCAGGGTCTTTTCCAAGCTAGTTGATTCTCTGATTCTATAGTGCCCACAACACATTTCATTACTTCACCAGCTTTTTTCTTACTACTTGCTGAAGAAAGAACTCAACATTTTCTGTGCAAGGGTCATGGCTTTGCTCTAAAGATCCTCATTTTGCAGCCCAGATCAGAATTTATTTTTTTTTTTTACCTGAAATTAACCAAACATATTTGAAAATAAGATCACAAAGAACAAGGTTGCTCGAGAAATCCTAGCTGAATCCGGTTACTGGATGCTATTCCAGAAGTGATGTTCTGAGAGGATCCTTATGCATGTCAGTGCTCTCAACCTGCTGTACATCCTCCACAGTTTCTCTTGTGTGCATTCTTGCAAGGCTGTCCCAACCACAAGATAAAACGATGCTATGTTTGTTGCTCTAATTTGAAAGTAAACGCTATGAAAAGGGACTGGAGACAATTGGTGGTGGATCCATACACTTCTGAAAGTGACAAACATTTTTGTTTAGGAACAAAAAGATTTCAGATTTTCCCTTGCTCTAACTATACAATATTAAGCTTTACAACCTTTCATGATGTGTGGCTGGCTCCTCTTTACGAAACCACAGTGCAGTACAAACCCAAGCTTGCATTGCTTTGTTAAGAGAAATCCAAACATCTTTTGATGACTGCATTATATATTCTCCCAAAATAAAAATAACTTTCATTAAAAGATTTACTACAATGAAAAACTCACTTAAAGTTCTATTAGTATGAACTAAGATCTGCACTAAGAAGTTTTTAATCAAGCTGAAAGAGTACTGAATCAGTACTTATTTAAATAATTTCATTCTTTAATTTACCTTAGTACTGAAGTAGATTGAAATGAAGTTCTGAATATTTGAACAATCCATAGCAAAACACCTTCAGGAGATGAAACATTTCTTTAGTATTAAACTCCATTTCTGCAGCAGAGACCCCTGCAGCAGCACGAACTCTCCAGATCTGTCACGCTCCAATTTTAACACACCTGTATCTCATTCTGCTTTGTTTTAGGAGGAAAGTAAACCAAAATGAAGTGCAATGTCCATTCTTATTATGTCCCAGTTTGAATTCTACAAGCTGTGCTCTATTTTCTGTCATTCAATAAAACTAATCAAAGGAGTGTTCCTCTTGTGCTTTTACTCCTTTTAAACTTTCTCATATGCTACATATAGTAATTATACATTTCAGAAGTATAACATAAGAAGTAGAGTTTGCAGCAATATAAAGTATCACTAAACCGGACATTATTTAGTAAGAGAAGTTAAAAAAAAAATCTTCTTAGTTTCAGGAGTTACTCAAACCTCTTATATTCCAGATTTAATGATTCTACACTAATTCTGATAGCAAACTGTGTAAATCTTCCAGCTTAGTTAATTTTTTAATGATGGAGAGAATTTTTGTTTTCCAAGAGAGCAACCTTCCATCTTAGAGCGTCATCTGTTTATGATACAGACTTGTACCTGCCCTTTCATCTGGTCTGTTGATGGAAAGCTATGGTGTTTAATGTGTTAAAGAAAGCATGGTTAAACCTTTCTAATCAACAATGGTATTTGCCTTTTAAGCTTTTGGAAGGGGGCTTCCAATTCACTCTAGAGGAAAGCAAGATAATTACAGCAGAACTGCAAAGTTTACACACTGCTTCCCACCTAAACCCCTTCAGATTTCCACCATGCTCACTGCTATCTGTGTATGAGATCTGTCATGTAAAATTATTTGACAATAGCTATTTCTTCGAAGAAGTTGAAAGTTACACTAAGATAACTTGTCTTGCTGTTGTTAAAAATAACAACTGCACCTTAAAATTAATGGATCAGTTCCAACCCCAGATCTATTGTGTCAGGCCCTACAATATTCATTTTATCACTGCTTGCCTGAGGTTTTCCTTTCCTTGCAACCCCCATGGGTAAGAATAGTTTTAAGCAAAGCTGGAAATCTACAGAATAGAGAGTCCTGTGCCAATCACAGGGCACCTGTACCTGCTTTACCTAAAGTATTAGAAGCATATAACAGCAGTATTATTTTTACAAGAAGCATGTTATTGTATGTGAATGTATGTAGAAAGGAAGTATGACAGATAGCACAGGGGGATGGAGCTCGACACTGCATTCAAGAGAAGTTTTCTAAACCCAGGTGGCATCTTCCCTGCATGATTATACTATATTCTGACCAACAGCTAATGGAAGGGTGTGGAAAAACCACCTCCAAACAACACAGGCTATTTGTTATGACACCTTAAAAACTCATCCAAGCATTCCTTATTCCACTGTATTTTTTAGTTTATAGTTTACAAATTGTTACACAAGTATCTGCTAGGACATCCAGTATCCTAAAGAGCAGATATCAAACCCCACAGCCAGATGCATGCTTTGTAATTTCATGCCTCAATTATCAAAAGGAAGCCCAGCACTTTATTGTTCACTGAATATTTCATAGTTAAGAAAAATGTTGACATTATTGCAGCATTTTAAAAAAAATTATAAACAAAACGGACCCTCAGCTACAATTCTGGTTTCAGTAACTTGGACCGTCTCATAATATGTATGTCTGTTGTTCAAATATGCCACACATGAAGAAACATGATCCACAGATAAGACTGAGGAAGATATTTCAGGTACTCTTTAAGAAACTATGACACAGCTATTTTCAATTCCTGAGCAACAATACATCTTAAACAGAACAATTTTCCCCCTCTGTCAGTTCAATTACTAGAAACCAGGAGAGGGTTACTACCAGTTTCAAAATTGCCTAATTATCCAGTGCAATCCAATCTATGTCTGCAGAATAGTCTCTATGGTTGCAATAGTTCCTTTCTTCATTGGGGGATGAAATTGATTCACGTGCTCTGAATAACCTAATCACTGTTGCCAATACAGTATTAAATTAAAGGGGGGGGGGGGAACCCCCTCCCTTAAGGCAAATTTTTAAAAC
>NDXB01015928.1:108533-138616 GCA_002631895.1 Agapornis roseicollis | reverse complement strand
CCTAAACCCTGTTGCCAAAAAAATAAAAAATTAAAGGGGGGGGGGGGGAACCCCTGCCTATAAGCTAGAAAAATATTTACAGACCACACTTGTAGCAAGAAGCCTTCTGGAGCTGTTTTAGAGAATCACGCACAACATAAAGCAAAATCAAGTTATCTATACCTACAGTAAAACTGCTCACAACAACAATTAGGTTAGTGAGATACCTTTACTCAACCCTATGATGAAATTTTTAAGAAAGATGGCTTGGGGAAAAATGAAGCCCCAAACACCGAATGCTGAAACACTGGACAGATAAACAAACAGTATAAGAGACATTAACAACACAGTATAATCATTGTCAAAATAATAAGGCAGCAAATCAGCCAGAAATATAAGATAAAAATAACATTACTGTCATACTAATGCCGTAAGTACTTATACATTAAAAACATTTGGTGAAATTAAAGGTTTCCTAGTCTTCATTTTTTTATTTAATGAAGGAGATAGCAAAAAACAACCCTGAAATTTCTTTGCACTAGCTATGCAAGATGTATTTTAACATTAAATACATACACTTATTTGTTCTGATATAAAAAAAGAAGTGTACTAGCATAGTTCCTAGTACTGTCAGAATAAACTAAGTAAACCCTAATTCAAAACAAGTATTTCAGAATTAACACATACCTAAGACAATCCACTAAATACTATTAAACAAAAAGGCCCTGGAAAATGATGCTGCTAAAATGTTAATCTTTACATCAGCAATCTTACAATAAACAGGCCCTGCACACATACCGTCAGGGGTTTTTGGATACATTTCTTTCCTTAATTTCCAATATTAGCAGCAGCAGCAGCATCACACACTCTTCTGCTCTTTTCCTCCTAAAATACATCCCCCAAGAGTCCTTTCAATGCAATTTTATCAGCATTTCTGAGAGGTCTCTCAGCCACATCCCTACGCATGAGAGGCAGCAGGAATCTCTGCATTTGTAACAATCTATGGCTGCAAAGGAGGGTGGTTGGCAAAGCAACTGTATCATAACCAGAATGCTGAATTCTATTATCTACTGCACCACACGTACACATACACACATACTGCATCAATGGCCTCGATTCATAGCAGCAATCACAATGACACATAAAATCTATAGAAAAAGCATGCATTACTCACTGGGGTTTATTCTTTAGCTTCTTCAGCATGTAATTCTTTACGCTTTACAACGTAGTAGGTATGAAATGAAACATTTTCCCCCTTTATTTCATGGATGCCTCTGTTTGAATACCATTAGATACCAAGGACAATAGGCAGGATCAGCTCCAACATTAAGAGCAAATATTTAATGGAAGACTGGTTACCCCTGTCTCTCCCTTTCACATCTCTGCCTCATGTATCCAGGCACGGGTGGTACTGGCTCCCTTGAGAGGCTGTAGCTAGCAGCTGAGGCACAAACTAAAACATGGCATGGATGTAAAGGAGCTGATGTCACAAAAACAAGTATTTCTCTGCGAAAACCAGCAATTTTGTTAGGGAAGTCCTCCAAATCAATCAGAATTGTTCAGCTGAACATGCTTCATTATACAATGCACTGCAGCAGCAGGAGTGATAAATCAGAGCAAGATCTGTCAGCGTAAATAAGCTGAGACTACAATAACCAAGTTCTGAACTGCCAATCAGTTCCCGTGCTTTGTATCAGGCTATCAGGAAGGCATCGCTTATGAGCACGGAAAGGAAATAAAAACTTAAACAATTCTAAAAGCCTCAGAATCGACCCCAAAAGAACAGCTAATCTACTAAAAAAGTTAAAATATTTTTAAACATAAACGACTGGCCTAGAACTCTGCCATCTTTACCAGGACACACTGTGATCAAGTGCCACCTCCAGTCCAGCAGATGCTAGAAATACCCAGGAGAGGTCACATTCAGTGTCTGGGGAGATATGCAAGATAGTTAAGAAATTCTGCCACCTCACCCACAGCCACCTGCACCTGCAGGGAAGGGTTAAGTGGCTGGCTGAAGGGCAAAGGTACTGTTTCTACAACAGACACCATACCTTTAGACTGGGAGCTAGGTCTGGCATAAAAGAATAAAAAAGAAAAGAAAAAGGTGCCAAAATTCAGAAGAACAAGAACATACAGACAACACGGATTCATATACTGGAGACTCCAAATTCAATCTTGCAGACAGCATCGCATCCATATGAGTTCTTCAAGCACAAGAAGAACTTTTCGTAAGGCATTCAAATAGAATTGCAATATTAGTCACATGGATTAATTCCGTTAACCAGTTACATGCATTTATTTCAAGTTTTGCTGCCTGGTACAATCTCACCACATTCATTTAACAAAAGCCCAGGCCAGCTAGCAACTGCATAATTAGATGTCAACACAGATGTGGAACAGTCTGTATGTATTCCTGCACTCTGCTTCTAAAGCATTGTTGTTCTGGAGGAACTGGAAAGAAAACACCACAATTCTACAGAAGTTAGCCACAAAATGTTATTTGTAACTCAGAAGATCACATACTATTTGAAATAATCACTCCATGACCTAATAAGAACAAGCGATGTATTGCAACCAAAATTGCTTATCAATTGAATACAATGGTTGAAAAATCCCATTTCAAATTGGCTGCAGTTCCATTGCAAACCAGAAGTCCACACTTCAAGACTGTTAATTTAAGTAGAAAGCCATTCTGGGCAGAGCAACTAGCTAATTGCATATCTGTCTCTGGAAATTACCCAAGGCAAACTCATCAACTCCTTTACACGTAAACATGATGCTGTAGAAAGGAACATATGGAACATTCTAATTTTTTAAGAGTATTTCCTATGAACTTAACTATGGTGATAAAGCCTCATAAAATAAACAATTTGAAACATACCAAATATTTTCTGAACAAATGACAGTATTTTAGTCCTGTCAACTGTATCACCAATCTCAGTAACATTTCCACACAGCCTGAAAGCAATGCAGATGTTTGCTGTATGCCTCTAGCTAACAAGCAATACCACTGCATGCATCAGTTTATGCTAAATTAGCATCAATACAATTAAATAGGCCTGTTGTAAACCGATTTGAAAATAGTTACAACTAGGCCACACCACCAAATTTACACGCAGGCCCCGTGGATGCAGCAGCAATTAGCACTGAATTTATTCATTAAATTATGAGAAACCTCTCCACAAATCATTCACCAAGCACATCCTACAAAACAGGCTTTTTAAGCCACCAAATGATGATTCAACGTGACCTGTAGAACCACATAGGGAGAAGTACCCCAGAAAAACCAGGTCACCTGAGCCACACTAATCTGTGTGGATCTGTAGTTCATCTTGTGGCTTCAAATAACTAACACAACAAATTAACAAACTCTTGTATTAAAAAATCTACACTTTTAATGAGATCATTACATTGCAGTGAACTTTATTATGCCACATGACATGCACAGATGCCCTTTTGAGCAACAGTCTTTTCTCTCCCCCACTTAGCTTACATGTCTTGACAGTATTTCACACGGTTTGTTCTGTGTTGTCACAAATAAGTCTATTTGGGACTAGCACACACTAGAGGAACAGAAGCAAAGACAGAGGCAGCTGATTCTACCAAATTCTTCAACTGGGAAAACAGAGCCCAGATGAGCTTACTCCCTACAGTTTTCAGACAACAAATTAGAAGAAAACAGAACAGGTTTTGGCCTGTTGTGATACAGCCCCAAATATTACAGTGATGGCAGACTTAGCTGCCCGAGTCCGAGTAGCAGAATTAAGGAGCAGAGGCACCCTAAAGACAAGACACTGTAATAAGCTGTTTCACAGAAAACAGCCTTAAGACTTATGATGGGAGTATTAACATTTCCATTGAGCTTTGGCATCAAAATCTGCCCTCTAAGAGCATGACAAGCGTTCTAAGGCTAGCTAATCCCTAAATTCAGCACTGTAATTCTCATAAAAGTCAAAAGCACACAAGACACTGAACTACCCAAGCATCCCAAAACATCATCACCAAAATAGGATCCATATCAATCATGTACCCTTCCTCTGGAGATTTATCTACTTTTCATGGGATTTTTTTTAGAGATTAGTAACCTTTTCATAAAAAAGGCTGTATCTCTCTCCTCAATACACATTTATTTTCCCTGCAAGAAATCAAAAGCAGCACAAAAGGACCACATTCAAATGTGCATCTAATTTCCTGATGTCTCTCCTCCCAGTATACCAGCTACTGGACACCAGTATTAATCCTCAGAAGCATTAAACCAGCACTGTAATGTTGAGAAAACAAAAATTTTGCATTCTATTAAAACCACAAAAAAAATGTAACAGTAAATAACAAAAACCTTTGAATACATTTCTTTGTATGACTGAAAAATATTAAACTAAAACATGGTAACATTTTAGTACTTACTGTCTTCTCCTGGACAAGGCATGCCAGGTTTCTCTGGAATACTTGGGAAAACTGGAACAAAAAAAATAAAATTAGATTTTTAAGTTAATGTAGTCTCAGTAATACTTCTTCCTTGATTCTTACACAGATTTACACAAAGACAGTTTCTGGAAGCCTTTAAACAATTCTGCATGTGAAATAACATAACCAAAATTTGGCTCCATACTGGCAAGATCTTGTGTCTTCCTTGATTCTTACACAGATTTACACAAAGACAGTTTCTGGAAGCCTTTAAACAATTCTGCATGTGAAATAACATAACCAAAATTTGGCTCCATACTGGCAAGATCTTGTGCTTGACTACAGCATTACCAAACCTGTGCAGTTTAGAACCTCAGCTTGCCTCAAAGTCTACTGAATAGCTTCAGCTTGGGTTCCACACCCAAAAGAACAATTTCTTCTTACAATATTAAAGTCCAGTGCACCAGCTACATTAAGAATGTATTCAACAGGCAAAAGACTTGTTCCATCTCATATTGAAGAAGCATTTGTAATTACCAACAAACACATACAGGTTCTTGAACTGTGCAATACTTGCCATGAATAATCAGCCCTTCATCTCTGTTCTGACAATACAAACGGAATGCTTCTTCTAGCTCCATCTGAGATGAGATGGTACATGGATCGCCTGAAAAAAAAAAGCAACGCAGGCAACCTTACAACTGAAGAATTAAGTAGAGAATTTCAGTTAGTAAGAAACACACCAGCCTCCAGGATTGCTCTTCTAGCAATCATTTGATTGGTATTTTGATCAAAGCCAAAATATATCAACACTGGGGTTTTTTTCCCTTTCTACTTTTATGGAAACTGTGTAGATAGAAATACACTGTGCTGATTTGCAAGGGGACAAAAAAACCAGAAAAGTGAATTCACAGAAAAGTGAATACACAGAAAGCACACAGTGACTCAACAAGTGGTTGAGCCACTTGCCAGACTGGCAGAAAGCAATCTACGATTAAGAA
This sequence comes from Agapornis roseicollis, assembly GCA_002631895.1. Lineage (NCBI taxonomy): Eukaryota > Metazoa > Chordata > Aves > Psittaciformes > Psittacidae > Agapornis > Agapornis roseicollis. The sequence continues at coordinate 133,229 of NDXB01015928.1, read as the reverse complement.
GTATCAAAAAAATAAGATACAGGTGAAAGTTACGGATGGGACACAAACATGCCAACACTATATAGAGATATAATTACTTTTAAATCATATATTACCAAATCCTGTATGTCAGAAGATGACCTTTTCAAGGTATAAATCCTGATCAGTTTAAGTGAGGACATCTGAACTGGAAGATAATACCTCTCTGGTAGGCACAAATACTGTTTTAACAGCCCATGATAGACTCTAGATCAGCAATGTCCAAACTTCTTAGACAGCACACCCCATCATTAAATTTTTAGAGCATAAATTCTTACTATGCAATTTATGTGCATTATAAAAAAATACACAAATACAGAAATCTTCAAAGGAATATTAAAAATTATTTTTCAATGGCACAAAGATGTACCTCAAAATATTAAATATAAAAATATTTGAAGAGTGATGTGATTAAACTTGCTTCATAACTTTTGGCAATCTAGGTTTAACATTTTGATATAATGAGTCAAAGGCCTAGCTCTAAGCTCAGTTTATTTCAATTTTAATGGTATCATAGCTTAAAAAAAATACCATAAGGATACATAGACCTGAATGGAAGAAGTGCATCGCTGGCTTTGCTTACCAGATCCTACTACTCATTATTCAATCCCAACCATCAGTTATGCAAAGATTTTGTTGGCATTCAGTGAGCAATTTTTCACTTTCACTGATATCAATCAGCTGCTCTTGCATTACCTATTATTTCAACACACACTTAGGGTGAGGTTTATCATTAAAATAGTGGATGTAAATACATACTTCAAATGCTTTTCTTGATAATTTTGAATCTTGACTGACTTCTTGCAACACCTGATTAGATGGTCATTGCTTTCCACCTGTCCTGTGGCTGACAGAGTTCATGCTTCCAAGTAGGAAGGAGAAACCTCAGCTCCACCATTTTCTTGTTGTCTGCCTGTGCTCGCATTATTAGTGTTACCTCGCAAGGGTTATTTTGGTTAAAACTAGGTAATTAATCCACAAATCCACTTAAGCAGACACATGTAAACTGCTGTACGTCACAATACACAGAAAGCGAGCAAATAAGCAAGGGGGTCACTCTAGATCCCAGCAGCTTTGTGGAACACCCACACTTCTGCAGCACCCCCTGCCCACCAAATGTGCTTCATCAGCACCAAGATTAATTTTTTATTTCTTTTCTTATTTTTTCAAGGCAAATGCTGGCAGGGTAAAAGCAAAGTGTTGTGGCCAAGAATTGGAAGTTAGAATGTTGAGCGGGGCAGCATTAGGCCGATGAAAACCTGAAATTAAAACTCTGTGTTCAGTATAGAAGTATGGAATAGTAAAATATTAAAGTTTTACATAGCCTTTACTTCTACAGAAGTGTATTCAAGTGCTCCTGTCACCATTCATGTTTTGAGGCTTGTTTCTCCAAACTCCCTGCTTTGTGAGACACACACTGGTATTCAGAAATGAAAAGTAACTCCATAATATGAAACGATGAAAAGTAACTCCACAATATGAAACTTGTTTATACAGGTTTCCTCAATGCCCCTTCTTAGTACCACAATGAACAATAAACTCAAGAATGCTTAAGTAGTATTTCAGTACAATACCTTCATCATCAATCCACTTGAGGGTAATTGGCTGTTCCTGCTGTAAATTACACATCTCATGTACTTCATCACAAAGTTCATCATAGCTCATTGATACATCCAAGTTTGTTATCAGGATGTCCCTGCACAAGATGAAAACATATGCTTTTATCAGAAAATATTTGCATTAGCCTTCATATTCCAGTAATTCCACCTATGGATGCCAAGCTGCAAAATCATGCTACAGAATCAGCATTCCTCATATGAAATGCCACACAATATTGTCAAAGCAGGACAAAGATTTAGAAAAATAAAATGCAAACAAGATTTTGCAAAACAAAACCTGAGAATGCAAACTAAACCTTCTCCTATTTTCTAAATATTTTTCAAATGACAGACTCAAGGAAACTGACTAAATAAGTGCAGGAAGAAAGAGGAGATGTACTTAAGTCATCTCCCTTACAAAGACAGGCTGAGAAACTTGCAGCTGTTCAGCCTGGAGAAGCTGCATGGAGACCTCAGAGCAGCTTCCAGTATCTGAAGGGTGCCTACAAGGATGCTGGACAAAGGACTATTCATCAGGGACTTTAGTGAAGGGACAAGGAGTAATGGGTTCAAACTGAAACAAAGGAAGTTCAGGTTAGATATAAGGAAGAAGTTCTTTACTGTGAGGGTGGTGAGGTGCTGGCTCAGGCTGTTCACAGAAGTGGTAAATGCTCCATCTCTGGCAGTGCCCAAGGTTGGACAGAGCCTTGGGCAACATGGTCTAGTGTGAAGCGCTCCTGCCCATGTCAGTGAGGGGTGGAACTAGATGATATTAAGGACCTTTGCAACACAAACCGTTCTATGATTCTATCTCAGTGCTTTCAAAACCTTCTAGGGGATAATCAGGAAACAGTTTTACAGTTAATAACTACAGGCATATGTAGTTCTCCTTTTAGTTTAATACAGTAAGCATCTCAGAAGTTCCCCAGCAAGACCTAGATAATTTTCCCATTTTCATACTGTGTGACAAGTCATTTTAGACTATGTGCTATATTACACACTTTACTTACTTATATTTTTCAACGTGAAGCCTAAAGGTGCTACACTGAACTGAGGATCTTTGGTTCTCAACTCACATTTTAAATGATATGCACAAAAACTTTGCATTTTGTCTTTGCTGAAAAAAATTGTAAGAAACAAAGCTCTAACAATCATTTAAGAACTACACAGAGGTTCAAATTCAGATTAAAAGCACTTCTACCTTTTCAAGTATAGTTTTAATCTACAATTGGTAAACTTCTCATAGAACAGCAACTTAATTCCGCATAATAATAACGGAGAAAGAAATATGTATGCTAACTGCCAACTTGTATATTGCATTACTGTACTACAGTGAGAGCCGTCAGGTGAGGTTAAGCTTAAGACTATATCCCCATCAAAAGAGTCATACTTTAAGCACTTAAAGTAAGAGATCAAACCAGTTCTCAAAGTAGTGTTTGAGACCTGGTGCAATGTCTCATGCCAAGAGAAGGTCACCAACAGATGCAGCTGATTAATTCACACACTGCCACCTCGAACTAGTCACAAAACCAAGCAGCTATAGCTCTGTGGTAGCTCTGGACAATCATGCTTTCTCAAGTACCTAAATACTATTCAAACACTAAAAATATGCAGTAAGACAATATTCTACTATGCACACACTAATTATACTTATTCAAACTATTATCTCCATGATGTCCATGTGCCTTTGAGATATACTGTGTTTAACCTTAATGCCTGTATAGTCACATTAGGCAATCAGGGCACAGATAAATCAAAATCATTTTTTATTCATCAATATCATTTGTTATTTAACAATCAGTATCATTTGTTATTTAACACTACAGAACCTACAGATACCTGACACTTTGTCAGGTATCTGAAAGTAGATTCTACAGAGTAGCCTGAAGAACTAAAGACCATCAAGTTATGGACAAGCAGTTATAGCGGGAGATTAATTGTGTGAAACTGATTAAATGTGTCACCATTTAGAACCAAGGTAACAGAGCAAACCATACTGCATCACTACTCTATCTAAACAAAGTGATTTCAAGTAACCAGATATAAATCAGATAAACTGAACTAAAATAATGAAGTGACACTTGCACAAGTTTACTTTCTTTTGCAATATACTCAGGCAGTTATTTATACTATGCTATGTTAGGAACTCTGTCACACCCAGAAACATGAATACCTAAGATACTAGGACTCCAGACAGATTCCACATTCACATGGTTTAGAACTTCCTCACGCTTAAATTAACCAGGATTTCAAAATCATATATGGTGCTATTACTTCAATATTTTAGCAGCTACCTGAATGAACTTGTTCTTAATTCTGAACTTGTCAAGCACCAATGATTTCCTGCAGTTTGTCAAATTTATTCAAGAGATTAATATAGTAATTTGAGATATTAAGATCATCCGTTATACAGGATATAATACCAAAAATAATCAACTCTTACTCACAGAATTTGATCAGTAGAACAAAACCCAAAATTCAATGAGTTGGATCTCTTGTTTTGTAAATTGCCATATTACAGGCTTCACAGCTAATGAAAATTACTAAACATAGTGTTGGAGGAGAAACTACAGTAGTAGTTTCTCCTCCTACAGTAGTAGTTTCTTGTAGAACATTATAATAATTGCACATAAATCCTAATCGTGACACAAGTATTATCACCTCCTCCATTTCTGCACAGACAAGTTCTACAGAATAATAGAATGGTTTGAGCTGAAAAGGACCTTAAGATCACCTGGTTCTAACCCCCCTGACATGCAGGGACACCTCACACTAGCCCATGTTGCTCCATCCAACCTGGCCTTGAACACTGCCAGGGATGGAGCATTTACCACTTCTTTGGACAGCCTGTGTCAGCATCTCATAGTAAAGAACTCCTTCCTTATACCTAACCTGAACTTCCCTTGTTTCAGTTTGAGCCCATTACTCCCTGTCTCTTCACTGAAGTCCCTGATGAAGAGTCCTTTGTCCAGCACCCTTGTAGCCCCCTTCAGATATTAGAAAGTGGCTCTGAGGTTTCCACACAGCTTCTCTTCTCCAGGCTGAGAACCTGCCCCAACTTTCTCAGACTGTCTTCATACAGGAGGTGCTTCAGCTCCCTATTGTCCTCATGGCCTCCTCTGGACTTGCTCCAACAGCTCCATATCCTTCTATGTTGAGGACACCAGAACTGCACACAGTGCTGCAAGTGGGGTAGCACAAGAGCAGAGTAGAGGGGCAGGATCACCTCCTTTGACCTGCTGGTCACATTCCTTTGATGCAGCACAGTTGGCTTTCTGGGCTGTGATCTACTCTTTTCACTTTAGAGCAACACTACCTAACAGCAAGCTATCCCAAATTGCTTAGACAAAGTTCTACTTGTGTTTATAGCACCTTCCCTTACAGGGCTCAGCCCCTAATGCTGATTCAGAGAAGTATGCATGATCATGCACCTCAGAGAAGTACATCACTTGAGTATTTAAAGTTCAGATGTTCTTTTCAACTGTATGACATGATTCAGAGGTGTAGGATAGAACTACAGAGCAAAAAATTACTATAATGGTAAACATATGGGTCAAGTCTTTCAGACAAGAGTTCATAAAGCAGTTTACTTGTGATCTAAGCAAAATTCCCTCATTCCTCACATTTAACTAATATGCCAATAATAGCTCCTTCTAAAATTTCTCCCAGACAAACAAAGGACTAAACCAATGGCACCCACTTACTATGTCAAGACTTACATATCTCTCCACAAAAAAATCCTAATTTTCCAAGACAGAAACTGCTGTAAGTACAAAACATGTCAAAAATGCCTACTAGAAAAGGACTCATACTAAACATCACATTTCATCCCAAGAAGTACAGTCAAACTGACAACTCTGAGTGGAAATCTATACTTCATTGTCTCCTGCTAATTTTGGCAGTGACTTTTAAGGCTTAGCCCTTTATTATAAAGAGGATACATCTTTATTATAAAGAAGATACAACAAAATATAGTAACTGCATCTAAATGTGAGATATGGGTCTATATGTGCCTGTGCTCATGAAACAAATCAACAATCCATCAACCCAGAATAACAATACATCAGTTTCACACATTTTCTCCCCTCCTTTGACAGACGAATAAATAACCAACTTTCTTCCCCAGTCAGCATGCTGCAAGAGGCTGCATGGCATTTTATTAGCCCAGAAGTTTACCTACATGATATGACAAACTACAAACCCACCAATGCCCTTGGTTACTGTATCACTAGATCAGACTATGAACTTCATGCCTCAAAATTACACAGGACACAATATAGAGGAGAGAGCATGATGACTTACCCGCTATAGTGTGTTTTCACTCTGATGAAGTCTTTGTTCAAATCCATTTTTGAGCCCATTCTGCTAGGCATGGTCTGTATTTAGTGGTCTAAATGAAATTATATATAAAGACATTCACTCAAGATATATAATTTATTTAATTCTGGAGGGAACAGCTTCATATGCAAAATGTGTGCTTGTTCTCCAGATGATTTTCAATCCATCTGCACAAAAAGAAAACCAAAACAGATGAATATACAGACACTAGTGAACAAATGAGTTGTTTATCATGACTGATAAACGCCCTGTTTATTGAAAATTACCTCCACCTTCCCATATACTCGTAACACACGCACTCAGAGAGCGCTCCAGCCCTGCTGCCTGGGGAAGCAGAGCCACAGGTACCAGGAGACTGCAGAATTCCGCTTCCAACCCTCTCCTCTCCCGCATGATTTGAAGGAACCCGCCAGTTCCCCCCGCCCGACACCGGGGTCCCCTCAGCGCCCGCCGAGCCCGAGCCTGGCGGCGACAAGCACCGAATACAAAGGAAAGCGGCTTCAACCCTATAAGGCCTCCAGGACTGCCCCTCTCTACCTGCTCCGGCCGAGAGAGGTGCCACGCCAAACCGCGGGTTCCGCGTCTCAGCGGTGCCAGGCTGCACCTTCCGCGGTCTGAAGTTGTTCAAAGTCCCGCGAAGAAGTTCAGGAACGGACTTTGACTCCCCGCCGGTGGGTCCCTGCGGGAAAACAGCGGCGGCGTGCAGCAAGGAAAGCGGTAACGCGGGAGAAGCCACCGGATCCCCCTCAGCCAGTTCCCCCTCAGCCACCGCCCGCTTCAACGCCCCGCTCAATCCGGTAATCCTAGCAACGGCGCCACCGCGCCGAACATGGCGGACTAAGAAGGTTAGCGCCCACAGCCAATAGAGGCACTCCTACATTACCTGTCAGCCAATAGAAAGCTCCAACACACCTGGAGCCAATCCCCCAAAAGATCTCACCCATTCACTACCAATCATAGGCCGGGAACTTTTACCTGTGGAGTAGAAGTATTTTAGCCAATTAAAAGCGTGCTAGGAGGTAGTAGAAAAACACCTGCAGCCAATCGGAGGAGCCAGCGGCAGACATGGGGCTCCCGTGGGGGTGGCGAGTGAAGTGAGCGGCCGGGGTCGTTCCAGGCCTCCCCATCCGCTTTCCGTCTTCCCGTTCTCGTGCGGCTGCTGCCGGGGCGTTCCCCGGTCCTCGCCGTGCCCGAGACACGGCGCCGCTGTGGCGGAAAGAGGGCCCGAGCCTGAGAGAGGCGGGTGTCACCGTTACCGTTCTGTGAGAAAAGGGGCTCCTGCCTGCTCTCTCCCCGGAGCCTTCTGGGGTAGCGTGCTGCCTGGCCTGCTGCAGGCGCGGGGATTCGGCGGGACGAGAAGGGGAGCTTGGCTGAGAACCGTGGGGCCGTCTCAGGGCTGGGGCGGTGCTGAGGCGAGGGGCAGAAGCGACGGCCACCGGCCGGGAGTCCTGAGGGAAAGCGGCCTTTCTGAGGTACTCCGCGGGCTCAGCTCTCGTTCTCACTCTAAAAAACCCCTTAACAACAACGAAAAGTCCCTTCTCCCCTCTTCCCTCAAAGGGGTGCCCTGGCAGCGCGCACACTGAGCCGGCTGCCTCATCCAAAGCTGCCTGGGAAAACCCGCTTCCACAGGTGGGTAATCTCCCATGAGTGTAAGCAGAGCACCCAGCCTGGAGAGGATTTATTCAGAACTGTTAGGGGAAATAAAATAACAAAAATGAGCAGTATTGGACGTTTGACTGGTCAGATCGGAGGGGAAAGAGGAAAAAACAACAGATTGTTTTGTATTAGTGTTTATGATTTAACCACCATTTCATGAGAGCAAGTCTGTGAAATGGTTAATGCCATTAGCTCTGTAAAATTGAGTTGTTTTGTCTCCTAATGATACTTTGATCTTCGATTTCAGTCTCTGAGTAAACTGTGGCCAAGGCAAAGCCTCTTCTGTGTAGAGGAGGTCGGAGTTCTGCCCGTTCTTCAGCTGAAGCGTGGGATAGTTAACCCAGAGAGTTCTCTAGCGGAAATGATGCTTGTACTGGCCAACAGCTGGTTTCCTGGTGTGCCTTAAAACGATTTTACAAGCAAATAAGCTATCCTGGCAAAAGATTTGCTTTGGGGCTGCTGTTAATCTATTTTTATCCACCATTGGGCAACAGTAACCCACCAAACTTGAAAAATAAACCAAACCGAGCTGTCCAAACTGTAATATAGTTTTGGAGTAGAGCATTCATAACCTGTATATTGAAAATTGCAGAAAAACATATCAATCCTTAGTCTCCTGCTATGACCTTCGTACGCCTACATCAAACTGTTTTTAGGCACCATTTAGCACTTTCACAAGATCTTTATGGGTGTTTGGGGGGGGGGTGTTGGTGAGTTTACACCAACATAGCTCTGAACTTTCCTTTGATGTTTATACAATATGTCAAAATACAAATAAATAATAGTTAACTCTGGTGTAAGCAAAGTGGCAAAACCTATTCCTGTTAGTCTAGATGTTTTCTCTGACACCAAGGGAATGCACCAAATGGTTTCATTTATCAGGCTTTAATCTGAATTGTTTATACACTGTTAATTTTATCCTAGTGAGAATTGTCAATATGTTTTCAAAAAGGGCCCTTAAATCTTCATCTGTTCCAAATTTCCTCTGCTTAAAATGGAGAACGTTATGTAATGTATGTCTATGGACGTAATTCTTTCAGGGCAAGCTGGGCTTTGATGTCCTGTCACATCAGGCTTCAGCTTCTTGAGTTGTTGAATTGAGAGATAAAAGCTAGCGCAGTTCTTCAGAGCTGTGATTTGGGGTATTGTGTGGTTTACTGTTGTTATATTTTCCTAGCCAACCTACTGAAGACAAAAAAGATTGGGTACATTTTCAGTGCTTGTAGAAAAATCTCAACAATAATATTTTTACATCTTGCAGAGAGATTGTGTAGTTGATCACTTAGTACTGATGCTGTTATTTTAGAAGTCTCACTTTGAGTTAGTTTGTATTTTCTTATATTACAAGACTGTTTAAACACTTTAATTTCTTAGTAGATGCTTCCTACTTCTGGGCAGATGGCATTTTTTGGAGAGGATATCAGCTTTGCTCTGTGCATTAGCTGACAAGGTTGCAGCTGGCTTGAAAATACAACATATTGTATGATCATTGCTTCTGGCATATTGTTTTTGAAACACAATCAACTTATGTTGTCCTAGAGCTGTAACTCCTGAGTTACTCCTGAGCTTTTTTAATTCCTTTTTTTTTTCCAGATGGCGGAGTGTTGGGCTTTTATTTCCTATTGAAACATTCTCAGCTCAATGAAAAGGTGAGAAATTGCTGTCTACTACACCTACATTTGACAGCTCCTACAGGTAATTCATTTTATTCCAAGTTTAAAGTGGGTATTTTTTTTTTGGCATCTAAAATTTTAATTCTTTTTTACGTTATTGTTCTCTCTGATACCAGATCTTATACTATGAAGAGGAAATTATGAACTGATCTGTTTGAGAGAGAAGGCTTAAAAACAGTTTTTCCTCAAGTATTTCAGTTCTGTTTTGAAAATAGGCCCTACCACATCCAGCACAACCAAAAGCGAGTTTCTTGGCCTTGCATTCCTTTCTTTATATGATGAGCTTTGGCAAATCACAAATCCGTCACATGACCTAAAAGAATTTTTTTTTTAAGTGGTGGGATGATAGTTATTTTCTTACCAGTATTTGTAAGGGGATTCTGTAAGAAAGAAGAGCTCCTTCCTGCTAGAAACAGCCATAGGATTTTCTTTCCTATTTTGGTTTTTTCCAAAGTCACTGTGGCTGATTAGCAACCAGGATCAACAGCAGCCCATACTGGCCAGGAGCTACTGCAGTCTAGTGAAGTTATCTTAGAAGGATATACTTCATTTGCAGAGAGTTCTTAGTGAAATGTTCTATGCTAGCTTGCATTGTTACCCTATCACCTCCTCCACAGTAGAGCTACTCCTGTTTTATGCAGATATGGTCATGCTGATGATCATCTGGCTTCATGCATTCAGCTTCAGCATCCGGTTGTGCCACAGATTTAGAGTGGCAGTGGAGAGTGAATACTGACCTGCTGAGGAAGCTAATATTGGTATTTCAACTGCTAAAGCCTAGTAGTCTGATGTCACCTCTTTATTGAAGTAAAAGTTCTAAACATCCAGAGTATTGGCTTCCAGACTTAATGCCTCCTTCATTTTTCATGCTACAGTTTACTCTGACAGTAACTTTGAAGCATGTATGTATTAAAGGATGTATATCTGCTCATTTCCAGCAGATGGCAAGATATTCCTAGGCAACTCTCTGGGAAACAAAGTTGTATATAAAATGCTGACAAGTGGTAGTGCTTCATTTTAATGCTACAGGCTGTTGAGAATTGTTCTTTAAAGGTAAGTATAAAAGGAAAGGAAAAAAAATTGCTATTTGCTATTTAATGGTTTGGAAGCTCTTTGACTAAACAGAACAACTGTTTTGGTGCTGATTGGGATGTGAGTGGGAGGCAAAGGCCTGAAACTGAAAACATAATATGAATTATTGATCTTAGCTATGAGGCTCTCAGCTTATTGTCACTGCCAGTTGATCACTCTCATCTCCAGAGCACTCTCTCTGGCTTACAAAAGGCTTTCCTTTGAGAGAAATATATCTCTCTAGAAATAAAGATCAAAGGATGAATGTTTGTTATGGTTCATTTTATTTCACGGGCGAGGGATTAAGCAAAGATGAAGACTGTCATTGCAGTTTGGGAGCTGTTGTTGCTATGCGGATGTTTATCCTCTCCCCTTTCTACTGGTGTAAGAAACAGGGAGGAAAAGCTCTATGTTTTAATTTTGGTGGTTCAACAAACACATAAAGTTGTGTAATTAATTAGCAAGTGGCTCAGCTAGGACCTTCACTGCTTAAATGACTAAAACTATTGGGAATGTTCCTGCTACTGAAGGTTGTTGGAGAATTCTTGCACTATATGGACTCTTCACAGATAAGATTATGTACAAAGCTTTTCTTACAAATTTAGACAGCAAGATAGAGAGTTGGAAGTTTTTACACCTGGTGACTGGCTGGCAGGACCTGCAGCTGTTTCTACCTTTTTTTTTTTGTCTGAAATAACTTTTTTTCTTTAAACTGCTGTATCCACAAAATACCTGTATGTTTCTGACAAGATCGATCAAAAAAAATCTTCCTCCTTTTCTCCCTCCTAAATGCTTCAATTAAGACATCATTATGACAACTAGTTCTTAAAGACAATTGCAGAAATAAAGGGGGCAATCAGTACTAGTTGTACCTCAGTAGAAAAGGACAACTGATATCCTGTTGTTATTGCCTTAAATCTTGAGCTGTATTAAGACCTGTCAACTTCCCAAGGTTTTAAAGATTTAGTAGGCAAAATGAAGATTTCAGACTGTTAACTAAACAACAGTTGAATTGAGACAGCTACTATCTTCAAATGTATGTGAAATGTGAATAAGCAATTCTGTATTGCTCTGGACTGAAAATTCATCCCCATAGAATGCCTTTTTTAGATCAACCCAGCAATGTGTGCAGATATACAGGCTGCTCTTCAGCCTCCTTGCTCTTTTTTTGCCAAGAGACAGCTATCACTTCTGTTGATATCAGTGGCAGTGAAATTATTGAGTCCAGTGAGAACAAATTTGAACCAAATACTACTAAGTTTGGATAAAAATCATAAGACAAACCATTAATATATTTTAACAGGAACTGAAGTAAAGCATATATCCTACATAACATCAGAAATCACCATGGTAATCCTGTGCAGATTTTCTTGCTGGACTGAATATTAGTGTTTTTCTAGTCCATGTTAAAATAGACAAAATGAATAATGTTTCAAGACTATTTTCAGTCAACACCTCCCTTACTTGTCTGTCTTATGTAAGATAGAAGCAACCAGAAACTAACTCACTTTTGCTGGCATATTAACCAGGAGGATAAAGAACTCTATGGGTGGCCCAAGCTACGCATGTTTAAAAGCAAATAAAGCCATCTTCTATGCTACTGTACTTATTTTCTCAGGATAATTGAACAACCTGCCTCTGTAGAAGCACAATTTTTGCCCACTTTCCTTCTGTATATGTTCACTACAACTGTAAATCACAGGGGCTCCGTTCTTGCTTTGTAACCTAGTCCTAACTCTTTAGAAAGCAGAAGAGTGAACTCCCAGTAACATCTGATCAGCTCTGTTAGTGCTGTATTTTCTGGCCGCCCAGGCATGTCTGTCTTCTCAGATTTTTTTTTACTGGGCAAGAGTTGGTAAAAGGAATAGCTGTGACATAAAGCTGATATGTGGAAACAAAAGATCCCTAACGCATTATGTAACAATGGGCTTAGATCCTCAAATTCATTCTAGGACACAAGCTGTCAAGGCAGAAAGAAACTGTGCCTTCCCCATTTCAGCTATCACATCCACCAATAGACATGTTCATTGCCAAATCTGTATTCTGTTTTCATTAGGAATTAGTTATCTGTGTTTGTAACACATAGTGCTCACAGTATTATTACAATATCAGACAAACTTTCAATCACTGCACATGTTTTCAGCTGCTGTAATGAAGAGGGTATGAGAGAGTTGCTTCAGATTTTTTTTAATGAAAATATTCTCAGAAACTTTCAATAAGCTTTTTGTTATCTCTCCTTCTTCCCAGACAGCTATGCAGGGATGCTGGTTTCCTCCTCATATGAAGTGCTTTCTTAGGTTAATGACTGAATATTTAAAATCAGAGCAATTGTATAAGTGTTTTGTTGTACCAGCAGCAGAAGCCTCATTGAGTTAAATTGGTTTCACTACATTATCTGTTGGATCAGCAAACCAGTGAAGGACTGATGTGAGAGCTTTAACTTGGATGAATGCTTTCGTTTTTACCCAGAAACAGGACAGACATTTCTGTACATTAACCTCTTAATAGTGCTGTCACTGCCAGCATTACTTTCCAGCAAATCACATAGTATCTTGCTCCTCTTCATCTTGTGCTGATGCTTTTCGAACTCTTGAGACAGCAACAACTATTTTTTAACATAAATACAGTAGTCTGCATAAATGCCCCCCAGAAAACACTCATGAATACAGAATGGTGCTTCCTTTTCTGTTGCCAAGGCCAAAGTAGAGTTTTACAAGCCCTTGGGCACATAATAGGCAGGATTTCATTATGGGATGAAATCTCTGAGGTTATTTATGCTCCATCCCTGGCAGTGTTCAAGGTCAGGTTGGACAAAGCCTTGGGTGGCATGGTTTAGTGTGAGGTGTCTCTGCCCATGGCAAGGGGGTTGGAACTGGATGATCTTAAGGTCCTTTCCAACCCAAACCGTTCTATGACTCTGTGATTTTGATTTTCCTTCTAAAGCATTTTATCTTCCAGCTCAATAGTTGGAATGTCCATTTGTAGAAGCTCCAATTTCTATATATCTACATTTTATCAACACTTCACATTTAGAATGATTACATTAACACATACCCCACTCCTTTTCTCACTGACACGCCAGTCCATAGAGCAGTACTCTAAATTGCTGAAAGGAATATGAATGTTTTCAGGTACATCACAGAAAAAGTGCCTTCTGATCTGTCACATACCGGTTTTGATGGGGTTTTTTTTGCCTCTCCTTGATGCTAATACAGCCAGCTAATCCAAAGGCAACATTTAACTAACATCAAATTCAGTTTATTTCTGCTTATTATCATGAAATTCGAGTTGAATAAGACATTGTCTTTGGATATTAATACATCTAAAGTATTAATGTTTGATGATTTTTTAAGGATTTTTTTTTTTTTCATTTTAAGCACACACATAAGTGCACAAGATTCAAATTTATGCAAAGCTCCCATTGTTACACCAGACTCCTATACTGAAGTTTCTCCTTAAGAAGAGTTTGAATGGCATCTGACTTCATTTCTGGCTCTGGAAACAGATATAAGAAAATCCCACTCTTGATGGTGGAGGTGTTTTGTCTTGTGCTACTCATGCAAGTGCAGTAATGGTAGCTGAGACACCTCTTCTTGCCTCTGAGTCACCTTGTTCGTGGAATGGACACGACAGCCATATGTATGCTCACAGTGCACATTTCTGACTCCCTGCAGTGTTCTGAGGTGGTTATTTTCCCTTTATTTATGCTTCTGTCTATAACATTGTGATAGTCCAGCATTCTGTCTTGAGGTTTTTTGAGGAATATATTGCTGCCACTTTTTACTTTGATCACTCAACAACTGGGTGTTCACCTTGAAGATCTGCAGTCAAACTATAGAAAACATTCATTGACTAAATCTTTTGAAGAAGTCAGCAAAGCATGCAGCCTATTACTGCCTCCCAGTCATAGGAGAAGCAACTGATTTTGTCCAGTAACCTCATGTGATTACTCAGTTGGCTTCAGTGTAAGGAGTTATGTCAGGTGCACAGTTACAAACTATTACTGCTGAAGTAATTAGATTAGACATTGCCAGTATAATTTCTGCAGCTACCTTCTTGCTAATTTGAAACAACCAGTCACTGCACACTAGAGTGACTAGGTCAGCGCTTTGTTCTCTGCTCTTCAGTAACTGCAATTCCAAAATAATTCCAGAATAATTGTTTTCTTATGATTCACTCTGCATAGGAACTTGCTGCGAGTATTTCAGCTGGATTTAGCCAATAATTTCACTCTTAGCAGCAGATACTGTTCCTGACAGGCAATGTAATAAACTAATAGAGAAACCAGCAGGATACAAAACGGTTAGACTCTGCTTTCACAGCAGTAGTTAATCTACTGATTTTAAACCAAAGATTATTTCTCTTTAGGCAAGTGTAACAGAGAAGAATAAGGCACTATGGTCTTTCTAGAGAGTGTAGCACTGTTGTGGTGATAAATGTTCAAAGTTCTGAGCAGAATATTTCACACTTGCCTATGAAAGTGCATCATCCAAGAGTTACATTTAAACTTAAGATGCTTCTGAGGCCAGACAAGATTTAGATCAGATGTGAATTGAAACAGCTCACTTTAAGCTGTAAGGAGAAGTAGAAGGGTTTTAAGATAGGACCTGACCCAGGATAATGGAAAAAGCAACAACTTAGTAAAGAAAAGGCATTGTAAAGTCATGCTGCTTGTGGTTTTATTCCACTCTGCACTTAATCATTATATAAAACAGTACAAATGATCTATAGAAGACAGCAAGAAGGGTGAACTTCTTTGAGGGAGAAAGTGATTAAGACCAAAAGCATACTTTGAAAAAAAATGGTGTATTTCTGTAATATAGCATTTCATCAACGTCAGGAACAAACACCAAGAAAAATACAATCCAAAGAGGAGAAGCAGGAGGAAAAAAGAAGCCTGATCACCTGCATGTATTGAAGAACATGCAGAATTTTATTGGCTTTCTGGATAAGGTGAAAGTTGGGCAGTACTTTACTCTAAATCAGTATGTGCAAGTCTTCGATACTATCGTAAATAGCACCATGTAAGTACTAGTTGGATGCACTTACCTACTTGGAGGAGAAGAGTTGTCTCTCCTGAAGGGTTTTTCTTCTGTAAAACTCAAAGATATAGGAGAGAAATCAATATCATTATAGCAGTTTTGGAGAGGATGCAGTGATATGACAGAACTGAGATTCCCCAACAAGTTAGTGGCAGGATCTGGGACCAGAATCCAGGTGTCTAAATCCAGGGCTAGACTGGTGAGGATTCTGTGGAACAGCTCTAGTTTGCACTTGCCAGCGCACTGTTGGCAAGTAGGTTTTCCATTAAAGCAGAAACTAAAGATTGAGGTGACTTAGCCTGACTTAGATGGGAGCATATTTGCTATTTTTGCTCACTTCAGGATCACTACTTTTTTCTTCAAAGCATTCTCTTACTTCAGTGACATTGAACAAATCTTATTTTAGGTTATAATCTGTGTTTAAATGCTCTTTTAGTGCTGGTCATACAAAATCAAACCATGTGTCACAGAGAAGGCAGGAGGAGCACAGGCACACTCCACTGTGATCAAATGCTTGTTTCATCCTTATTGCAATTATTAACCATCAGCCCCTGCATTCGAGATTCCCAACCTCAAAGCCCAGCATAACTCTTCTCTTATCTACACCTTTTGTCTTGTTTAATCTCACACCTCCCCATGCTCCCTTCCATCGTAGCTTCCAGCCACTTGTTCTGCTTCCTTCTTCCCCTCCCTCTCTCACTTCATATTTTCTTTTGTGTCGGTCTCTATATTTAAAACAGACTCTCACTTTCAAGACAACAAAATCCTCAAAAAAGTTTCCCTTTCGAAGTGCCTTACATTGGTTTCCTACACTAACAATATCTTACTTGTTAGAATTCATATCCCAAAATATTTACTGTGGAGTTTTTTGGCTGCTGTGAAGCTGGTGTTTGTTGTGAATACTGGATTCATTTGCTGAGTTCCCTGGAATTATTTACAGAACAAAGTGTTATTCTGCATGAATGGGGTGAGAGGCTCTAATCCTGATTTAAAGAGTGTGTGCATGAGTACCCACAAATTTCACTGTCGGATAGTGGAAGTGAAGAGGCCTAAAATGTTAGCTCAGCCTCTGAATAAAAATGGCAAAAATATCCAAAGCAACACAGTAACTCAAAGCCAGTTATGACATTTTTTTACTTCACTCAGCTATTTAGGGACAGATGCAAAAAGGATATTTTCAGAGGCACACATGGTAGACTCTCACTGAAAATTAGCAGAATGAATTCTAAAGCCCTTCCTGAAAATGGAGTCTGAGTTCCTTCATTATCAAGCTTTACAATTTTTTCCAATCCAACATAGGAAGTCTGAGTTTTCCCTGTGTTTCTTCTAAATCACTTTTATCTATTTTGGGGCCTATTAAACTAATAAACTTCACTGTATTTAAACTTGCATTAGCTTAGCTCTGAAATGTAATGCAGTCATTATTAACAATTCAGTAGAATCTTATGCAGTATATTTTATTTCATGCTGTCACTAAGAGTATTGAAATGTTTTCAATACTCTATCCAAGACAAATAATAAGTTAAGAAAAAGCCCCTGCTCCGCTCTATTCCCTTTTACTTTGTTCCTGAGACTTTTATGATTAAAACCTCCACCACTACTGTTAAACCTGGACCATCCCACAGAAAGCCGAATGCAGAAAACTACTCCTGTGTGGAAGTGAGGAATTAGCTCTTCTATTACAAAAAAGGAAAGGACCTAAGTGTGAAAAGCCAAATCTTCATTACTGATCAACCCTTAAAGTGCAGGAAACCCATGGTAATTTAAGATTTAAGCTTTTGCTGAAAATATGTACATATGAAAAATTGTCTCATGGTAATCCGGGAAATTAGGAGATGGGATTGTTTGGCAGAGTACAGTAATTACTGTCTCAAATCAGATGGGTAATAAATTGCTGGTTTTAGTAGGAATTGATAGCAGGACTTTCTTGACTTTAGAAGTACCTCAAGTTCTGTTGAGAACAGACAGATCCGTACAGTTTCTGCAAGGGCTGTTTAGTCCATAGGCATTGTTCAATTTGTAGCTCTTCACATTGTGTATGCAACCCAGTATATAACATTGACTGCTGCAAAGGCTGCTGGGAACACGGCTCTAGCATATATATCAATGGTGTCAGCATCAATGGGCTTAAAGAGGGACTTCAGACCACTCTTCTTATCCAGTTTCATTATTTGCCGCTGTTTTGTCTCTCCAGTTTCTATTTCTATTGTGCCATAAGATCCAGGCAGGCTTCTGGGAATTCGGTGCTGCCTGTTGGAAATGGCCAGCTCCTGGCTCACACCAGCTATGGAAAGGGAAAACAGAACAATGGCATTCTTCACGTTTATCTGCAAAGGAAAGAGGAGAACCTATAATAGCAATTTATAGGACAAAAGTAGTTCATGCAAGCTAGACATGACACTGAGATGGTGAAATACCGAGGAGATCTATAGGTGCTGAATGGGATTTATCACAAATCCCAGACTGGTTTGGGTTGGAAGGGACCTTAAAGCTCATCCAGTTCCAGCCTCCTGCCACAGGCAGGAACACCTTCCACTAGAGCAGGTTGCTCACTTGCTTTGGCAGAAGGATCACTGAAAGACTCTGAGCTACAGTTTTTAAATTCTGGTTATAATTTTACATGCTTAAAGGTACCAAGGCATCATTGAGACAACATGCTTAGGCCCTCCTGACTCGGAACAATTGACTGACTTCAAGGACACGGTTATCCCATTGTGTGGCCAAACCCACAGGCAGTTCTCAGGCTCTTGTCATAGCTGAGAGAACATGGAGCTGGGACAGAAAATTAATAAGGGTCAGTCATATCTGCTACAGCTTAATAAAATGAAATAATAAATAATCATAAATAAAACTCAAGATGCCAGAGAGTTAAAAAATATGTAGGCCTGGACTTCAAATTGTGAATTGTTAAAAAATAGTTCCTGAATCAGTTCCCCTGTGCTTCTTCACTAACAATGCATGTATGTACGTGAAGAAAGCAGCAAATCACATCTGAAGCTCCTGGAAGCAATCTCATTCATTTCTACAGCCTCCTTAGTTCAGTTTCACTGGGCTTCACACCTGCATGACTTGGATCCATGCTCATTACACCTGTATTTACCTTATGCAGCTTAGGTGTAACAAATGTAATCTCTTGGGGATAATGTTGAAGACTAAAGTCTTTTGCTATTTTACTATTATTTAACTATTATGAGTAAAGATACTCATAATATTACACTTACTGACCTCTGCACTCTGCCTTCTTGCCTTTAGCTTGTTCTTCTGCTTTTTCATGTAGTCAGCATTGAAATGTGCAAATGCATATTCAACTAGTGCAGCGAAGACAAATACATAGCAAATCCAGAAGTAAACATCAAGTGCCTTGATGGCAGATGCTCGTGGAAGCGAAGATCGGGCACTGACCATCAATGTAGTCATAGTGAGAACAGTAGTTATACCTGCAGTCAGCGTGAAAAATTTTACTTTAGGTTTCACAGTGTATATTAAGTGTATTTACTAGTCTGAAGCTGAGGAATATTTTCACAGGAGAAGCCCCTTCATATTGTGGCTTCTGATTTTCAAAACAGGGGAGCTTGTAAAAAACTGCCTTGGTATGACTAAGGCAGCTTTGAACATGTTATTCTTAGTTTTATTCTAGATGAGGATGAATAAAACCAGAATTAATTCTCAAGAGCTCCTGCATCTTACAACCCTTACTCAGGCAAACAGGTCCACAAGCTTTGAGAACACTATTTTCTCACTGTCCCAGTTCCTTCAAATCAATTCTTTCATACATGTGCCTCACACTCACTGTTGCTTTTAACCCGCTGTAGGTGGTTATCTTCTCTTCTTTACTGAGGCAGCTGCTCTGATAGCATGACAAAAATTAGAACCTGAGGGAAATCTTTTAAAGGACCATCTTTTCTGCAGATGTAAACACAGTATTCATAAATGCACTTTCATGGAAAATGAAGATTATTAGAGATAATTATAAGTTGAGCACACCCTTCCCTGTTAGTTCCCCAAACTCTGTTTTACCTAATGACACTCGGGCAGGCACAGCTGACTGACTGATCCAGAAGGACACCCATGACATGGCCACGAGTAAGATAGAAGGAACATAAGACTGAATGATGTAAACTCCTCGATTTCGGCGAAGATGGAAGTGGAGACTGAGCCTGGGAAACTGACCTGCTGAAAAAAGAAGCACAGAGACACTGTGTGAACTACAGTTAGGCTGATACTCAAAGTAACGTCTCCTATAATGACCCAGATCTACATTCTTAAACATCTTTTGGACAAAGATCACAAAAAGTTTTTTCAAATGCTGCTTGTTCAACTAGGTTTCATAAACCCTGCGTGAGGTACTGCAGTTCTCATCAGCTAAGAATAGGTGAAATAGTTTGTCTCAGGTCATATCATACCTGATCTGAAAGTATGAGTCTTCTCAACTAACAGTATTGCTTCAAAATGTTTTACTGTCTTATCATCTGCTGTAGAAAGTCCTCCAGATACTAAATTAAGATTTTTTAAAAGTCCAGGTTAATTTCAAACTCAAAAAGGAGCTTAGAGGAGAGAAGATGTGCAGCATAAATAAGAATCTGAATACATGAAAGAGGATGAAGAATCAGCAGGAAAGAAATTACTCCAATCTTATACAAACACTGCAATAAACCCAGTGCTATGCATACACACCACTGACTTCTGCACAGAATTAGAGTGATCTGACTGGACGTCATAAGCTCCATAACATCAGGGCTTATGGAAAATTCTCTTTAACAGAAGTTGCAAATTAGGTCAAGAAAATGTGAGCAATACCTCGAGTGGTTTTATCTACTGCTGTCTGAGTGCTCCAAGCAGGATTTTGTTAAACATATAGAGCTAAAGTACATAATATGCTACAGCAGCTACCTGAAGGCTCAGAAAGGTTGGCATGTTTTACAAGTATTGAAGAAAACTCCTATCAAAACCCAGGCAGGTTCTTAAATTAGTAAAGTAAGAAGCAGGATTTTCTGTTACAGATAGAGGTTTCCCTGTCCAGGAAAAAGTCAGATACTGTCCCTGAACTGAAGACAGATCTTGTTACCAGATTTGAAGTTCATAATTTCTGTTGTGAACTGGTAGTTGGTAATTGTGAACTGAGCAAGCTGCAGCTTATCCAGCCCATGGATCTCCTCCTGGTTTTCTGACCAGTGGTAGACGATGTCCTCTGAAGAGTAGCCATCTGCAAAAAGAAAACTGAATAAATACTAAGTTTGAGGAAGAAATTTAAGCACTTGGAGGACTCATAGTGGAAGTCCTCTAATTCTGCTGTGCCGATTTCCATTGGACCCATTGCAAACATGCTGTGACTCAGTCTGGATAATTCACTGTCCTGGCAGCATTGATGTTGCCAGTGTCACACTGGGGTATCTTTCCTGCAGGGAGAATAATCCAAGTTGATTCACACTGACTGGCAATATGTGGCATGGCACAAGGCAGTGCCATGAGAAATAGTCACATTATCTCTCAAAAATACTATTGCATACTCAAAGTCAAGTAACTGTTGCTTTTGTTACTCAGACTAGCTAACTTACCCCTGTATTAGCCTTGTGTCTCAGAGGCACAGAAATTACTGATTGTAAAAGAAAATAACTATCAAAATTGATCTACCTATGCCTATCCTACTGAAAACAGATCAGGTTGTAGTTCTGTATGGCAAATCTATCTCCAAGATCACACATTGATTCAACAACATAGGTACTCTGTACCAGGGAGAGGTGCAGGGCACCAGGGAGATAGGAGAAAGGGGAATATGCATGAGGAGATTTAGGTGATATACGAAACCACAGGAAATTGATCTTTGCTAGTTTTGCTGTTAATAGAAAACTTGCTACTAAAACATTCATTTGTTTAAGAGGCTTTATTTCTGCATGTTTGTTTCACTGAAATCAACCCCCTCAAATTCAATTTAAAAATGCAACTACCACCAAAACTCCCAGCAGAACGTGCCGGGAGAGAGAATCAGTTGCTGGTACAGTGTCTGCTGCCTCTGCATTTGGTGATTACATAAGTAAAACTGTAGATTGCTATTTTTGACAAGAAAAATGGTATTGTGGTTAATTGCCTAGAAAACAAAGTCAGTGTTCAAAAGGAAAAAGATGAACTTGCATCAGCAGGCCAGTGGATCTGCTCAGAAACCGATTCACAAATCTCTGGAACCCTCAGGACCTGGAGACTCCTTAATACAAAGCTCACGAAAGGCCAGTTCATTGCTATTGATCAGGTGGGCCCTGTTTGTATCAGTAGTGAATTTCAGTCAAAAGTATTAACGGTCATGGGAATTACATGCTGATCATAGATAAAATACAGGTTGGACAAAATATAAATTCATTCTTCACCCTCCTTTGTGAGCAGAAATTAATCAGAATACTGCGTGGACTGGCTGACATTTATTTTGTGTAACAGATACAAGCAAGCTTTAAGCAAGCTAAACAGATATGTAAGGGTTGGTCAAAATGTTATTTGTTGAAAGCAGGGAATTCTTTTTCCTGTTTTTTCATACAGAAAACACAGCACATCGGATTTTGCCTGTGGGCTCCTCTACTTATCGTTACTGGATTTGATGTAA
Source organism: Agapornis roseicollis (assembly GCA_002631895.1). Classification (NCBI taxonomy): domain Eukaryota; kingdom Metazoa; phylum Chordata; class Aves; order Psittaciformes; family Psittacidae; genus Agapornis; species Agapornis roseicollis. Next base: position 111,244 of record NDXB01015928.1, on the reverse strand, counting down.
ACCTCAGTCATGCTAGTGACTGTCACAATTGTACTGGGTTTTACATCATGCACACAGATGCAGACATCCATCTGCATCCTACAGGAGGACTGTAGGTGGTTCATCTTCACTAAATTAAATCCTAGTTTTGAACTGGATCTGAGCTGAACTGGTATTGAAAAGTCCACAATCTAATTCCCAACACAGAATGAAGGGATTCCTGTTTGTACCCATTACTTCTAAATCCTAAGGCACCCCTGACATTTTGTGGACTAAAGTACAATCATTCCAGCAAACTCCAGCAAGCCAAGTACCATATACACAGGCTTTACACAAAACACAGGTTATATGAAACACTGTACTCAGCCCTTACAGCTCTCCAAATCCAACATGCATTCTTGCTCGTCCATTGGATACTTGGAAAGGTCCATGTCACAGGCCACTGTTGAGGTAATCCTGTTCCAAGCAATGTGAACACCAGTTAGATGCATTCAGATTGATGTGTATGATGTCAGAGGACACTTCAGCTACTTCTAACAGTGAAAAGGACTTTTCTGAGTCAAATCTACTCCCTTCCACTGTCCCCAAGATCACTACAATTACTTTAAGGGTGACCTTGGACTCACAATTTCAAAACTGCACACTCATAATTTTTTAGAACATTACTCAATCAACTTTTAATATAGTTATTGAATTCCAGGAAAAACACTCTTCCAAAGTGAGGAAATAATACTTTTTCTGTTCTAAAGATGGGGAAGTTGAGCCTAAATCAGGCTTCTAGTTCCATTGGAAAATAGTGAGAGAGTGGAGAACAGAATCTCTGCCCTGTTTTAAGCATATTGCCTGCTGACCAAATAGTTATGAGGTGCTTATCTCCCATTAAGGACATTCTAAAAGTGATCAGTGATGATGCAATGTTGCCAAAGATACCTCCCTGGCAGTATAATCCTTGAAAACAAAGGGATCTCTGGTAGGGATCATCAGTATGTTCTTCCATGTTACATTAATAATTATTTCAAGAAATCATCCTAGGAAAACTGAGTGATTACTTTAGAGTCTATCCAAAAAGTTAATCCATGATAGGGTAAACTTGTACTCTTTCTTACTCACCTGATGCTGTATAAAATGACTCCATCTGGCTGGAGCCTGATGAGTTTGTTTTCTACTGTCACATCATGGAACCAAGCAGACTTAGCATTTACTATGAAAGTATCTGGCAGCCAGAGTTTGTCCACAAACCGGCTGTCCAGACCCAGTGTCTCATTGGTGTGGTTGTAGGACAGGCGGTCGTCTCGCCAGCTCTGGTGCAGGAATACTGTCATGGTATACTCCTGGAGAAGAGAAATCCCAATCAAAAAGTGATGCTAAGCAAACACAATTTTTTTAATGTCTTGAGACATAATGGTAATGTCTCAATGGTAATTTCTTGAGACTTGATCAAAAAGCATTGTATTAGCCTAGAAATGTAGTAACTGCTTCCAGTGCATTTGCAAGTATTTTTATGCTCAGTCAACCATAGAGCTGCCCAAGTATTTTATTTCTGTTATATGCTTCTACCACAGGTAAACCCAAGATATCAAAAAGTGATTTGATGTCAGTGTTACATACAACATGTTGCATGAGTTGCATGTGTCCTGATGAAGAAAATCTATTTATGTATCTCCACAAGTGCAACTTTTGGTTTTGAAAGCAAAACTAAAAAAACCAGGTGAAGTTATGCATATGTAATGAAGGGAAAGGATGGAGAGAAAGCCAACATTCTGATTTTCAAATTAAATCTGTTGTGTTTCAAAAATGCAGCTAATCCATGCCAATGCCTGTTTATTTGATTTGTAAGCTGTTATACTCCACTGTGTTATTGGGAGGGCTTTACACAAAAATGGGAGCATCTCACAACCAATTGTTCCCTTAGCTTCTTTTTAGAAGTCTCTGTGCTGAAAAGGAATTTGAACAAGTTGGTGTTAATGCTTAAAATTAGGCTTTCTGTTAGTGTGTGCTGCACAGATCCAACCTTGCTAACTGTAGTAAGAAATCTCAGTGACTTACACATCACTAGATTCTTGTATTTGCCAATATCTGCCAGAAGAGACTCTGCCTGTGTCTTAAAATACAATGTTTGTTCCCTGTAGCACCTTCTTGTGATAATTTCTCCACTCCAAACACATTGGAGATCAACTTTCTAGTTAGTTTTGTTCAGTTTCTGTCACTGCAGTATATACGTTCACAACTGGGTAGGTTTAACTGATAACTTACCATGTTCACTTCTGAGATGTGGTCGATGCTGGCTACTTCAATTGCGAGAGCAACATTAACAGGTGGACCTGAGAAAAATGTTTGAATTTGTATCATCAAAGTACCTATAGAAATATAGGTAGGGCAGAAGGATTGTAAGAAACAAAAGAGATATTATTCTCGAAGTCTCACCTCCAATCCCAGGCCTGAAGTTACGTGCATACCCTTTCATTAAATCATCCAGGTTGGGTAACCAGGATATTTCGATGTTGGAACCTATGTAATCTCCAATGTCAGTCATAGCTCTAGGTAAAGAGAATAAGTATCTTTTAAAACTTGGCCATGCTCACAAACCAAAAACTAACAGAAAACAGGAGACATTGACTTCTCTTGTACCAGATGTCAGCTACAGTATGAACAGCTATACTGCTAGATGAATACTGTATATAGAGAGGAAAACCATGTCAGACACTTCAAATTTAAAAAAAAAAAAAAAAAAA
>NDXB01015928.1:89302-108416 GCA_002631895.1 Agapornis roseicollis | reverse complement strand
AAAAAAAAAAAAAAAAAAAAAAAAAAAACAAAAAAATAAAAAAAAAAAAAAAAAAAAAAAAAAAAAAAAAAAAAGTAGGCCAAAAATAGATTTAGAAATGTAAAGAAAGCATGAGGGAAACCAATATACTTTGATTACTGCATAAAATGCATCTGTGGATAATGAAATGCGTCTATCTGGGTAGCAGTTTATAGCAGCTGTGACAGCTCTTAGTACAGCTATGGAACAGCTGAGATCAAGAGGGCTGGTAATTTGTCAAATGTGATGGGTAAACAGTAAAAATTACACACCTGGAGTTTGGATTTAACATATTTGATTTTGTGAAAAGGACCACTGGGCCTCAGGAATGTGAAAAGCAATGCCAATAGAAGGTGTACAAACACCTGAAAACTGAAAAATCATGGTCAAGAAGGAGAATTTTTTAAGTTGAGGCCTTGGCATATTAAGGAACATGAGATTACGTTGAAATTATTTTGTTCAAAAATGTAATTAATTGTAACCTGTAACCTGTAAGCTTCAGCCATAGATGTGTAATGGTAATTCCTATTCAGTAAAGAACAGTAAAGGTAAAGAACGATACTTTATGTCTTTTCCTAATTAGAATAGATAACTCCAACACACTTGAATGAATATACCTGCCTAAAAATCTCTTTGTCTTTTCAGTAGAAGATGGTGGGTTTCAACTCTGGTTGCTAAAGCTGCAGCCAAGTTTTATGAAGTGTTTAGAAAAGAGTGCTCAAGTAGGAAGGTGACTCCTCTGTAGTGCCCTACTTCACGCACCTACGTACACAATAGTACAGAATTGCCTAGGTAAAAGTAGTAAAATTAGAATCCCATGTGTATTTATGAGTACTTATCCCAAAAAAAAGAATAAACCCAAGTTCTGCTGCTGCCCTTTCACAACAGGTATTGCTACTTCTGTGCATCAAGAACTCACCCCCAGATAACTGACTTATAATCGATCACTTGCTATAACAGAAGTAATGTCATTGTAAGAAATGCCAGGAGCTTTGCCTCTTTTGAAAAAGCATTTACAGTATGCAGCAGTTATCCCATGTCAGTATTACATTTTAATGGCATTAAGGAGAGCTGTAGAGCTAAAAAGAAGCTAAAATTACAAGTGTTGGGTTAAAAGCTGCAAGTTGTAGCTTGCCATGCATTTTAAGCAGATTAAAATCTAGAGGGAGTTTACTTAAATGTCCATAACACAATTAAAAAGGAGCTTTCTCTATTATTAATAAAGCCTTAAGGTCAGATCATCAGTGTACAAATGTTCTGAAGTCAGTGAAGCTATGTGCACTTAATACCAGTGGGAATTATTAAAGTATTACAGCTAAAAGAATTTTATGTCTGGATTTACCTTGTTGATGTTTATACTACTGGTTCATTTTAAACTGCCTTTGAAATGGGCAACAGAATGACTCTTTCTTAGTTACTGACAATCACACACTAGCATGGTGCTCACAAAATGGCTTCTAGATACTCAAAGAGAATATGTGAGTCAGAGTAACCTACAGTTTACAAAGAGTTATCACCGAGTTACCAAAAGCTTTTGCTAATACTAGGCTTTTTTCATGCAGATGATTAAGGGGCTGGAGCATCTGTTATATGAGGAAAAGCTGAGAAACCTGGGACTGGAGAAGGCTCAGGGGAATCTTATCAATGTACATAAATACATGAAGGGAGAGTGTAAAGAAGGCAGAGTCAGGCTCTTTGCAGTGGTGCCCAGTGACAGGACCAGAGGCACAAACCGAAACGCAGCGGTTCTGCTTGAACACCACGAAACACATTTTTTCTGTCAGAGTGCCTGATTACAGGGACAGATTGCCCAGAATGTGGTCACCCTCCTTGGTGATATTTAGAAACCATCTGAACATGATTTTGCCCAAGGAAGTTGTGAGTGCTCCATCCCTGGTAATGTTCAAGGCCAGGTTGGATGAAGCCTTGGGTGGCATGGTTTAGTGTGAGGTGTCCCTGCTTATGGCAGGGGGGTTGGAACTGGATGATCTTAAGGTCCTTTCCAACCCTAACTGTTCTATGATTCTATGATCCTGGACAACTGGCTCTGGATGGCCCTGCTTGAGCAGGGGTTGGACCAGATGACCTCCAACAGTCCTTTCCAATCTCAGCCATCCTGTGATCCTTATGAAAAGCATAGTTAGTTCTCTTGCACAGAAGCAAAGAGGAAAAAAGATCACTGATAAAGCGGGCAAACTATGAAGTTCTTCTTTGCACAACAAATCTGTTCTTGAAGAAAGAGAAGTTCTCTTTTCATAGGGAAAGTGACTCCAAGCAATGAATCTCAAATGACAGAGCAAAGAAACTCATCTCTTCCAGAACTAAGTACTATCCGTTCTAGAATAAAAAGTCTATCTAGCCCAAAATCCTTTTTGACTGAGCTGACATCTTTCTCCCAAACAACTTGGACAGCGTATCTCTAAAAGGCTTGTCAGGCCAGAACACTGCTGGAAAATGGTTGCTAGAAATATATTTATATAACTAGAAAATCTCTGGTTAAGTATTTAAATTACACCAGGGAAGGAGGCAATCTGTGTGCTCTGTGTGAATGAGTGCACTGCAGCTGATGAACCAGACTTAACATTAGCAATATTGATTTTGCACAGCAGTGCCAAAAGCTCTGCAGCATCTTTAAGTCAGTGGCCAATGAGATACTGATTTTAGGTCACACTTCCAGAGGGAGTGTGCTAACCTCTTGACAAATACAGCAGTAAAATGTTGAAAATCACTTTTTGCATCATCTGTTTCCTCTTTTAAGTCTGCTAACCTGATTCTTCTGGGGACTGTGACATAGTTGTTATATGTATTTTTAAACATGGTGGATGGAAATACCAATTTGATACTGAGGATGGGATGGATTACTTTTAATTTTCTTTGAGGTAATCTTTAGGGGGTGAACGTCCCAGATGTCATTGCCATGAAGGAAACTTTCCTGGGGAAAAAGATAAAGAATATCCTACAAGGTCAGTGAGCAATCTGACCTCTGCCGAACTCCACAATTATCGAGAGCAGTATGTGTATCCCTCCCATCTGCCATTCCTGACTCTAAGTGAAGCTCACTGTAAACCTTTTGCATTTTGAAATGTAATTGAAAAAGCATTAAGTAATCTTTTAAACATCAAAGCCCTATTTCCTCTCTGTGAGTTTAAGCTACAGAAAATGGACCATTGTTTTCATACATTTATGTGTTAAAGCTGCTCTGTTTCCATGAATATCAGTAAAAGACTGAGGGAGACACACCACAGAAGGACAATTGTATGCGAATGTATAAAAGTCATTCAACATAGTAGAATCATAACTATAAAAGGTACACCTATTTTTAGTTAGGGAATTAAAATCTCTTTCCATAAGGAATTCCAAAGTACAGACATACACTCCAAAACTCGTATCAGTGGTACTCTTTCCCCACGCAAATAAAGCAATATTCCAAAGTGTATTTCAGCAGATGATTTCATTCACTGTGGCACATTTATCACTGCAGCATCCACACCAAACTGATAAAATAGGGGAAGCTCCAGTCTTTGCCCCAAAAAGCCATTTCTTACCACTAACCACTGTCTCAAGCAGAACAGAAAATACCACTTTTTAAAGATGTTTACCTGAAAACAGCACTGGCATAAGCAGGATGTGCTGACTTACGTCAAATATGGCTCATTTACTTCAGTCAAACAGCACACATGACAGAGAAATTGCTTCAAAGACGGCTCCTTAAAGCATCCCAAAAAGGTATTCAAAACTGCTCTAAGGAAGAAGCTTCATGTTCACCTCACTTCCCTCCTCTGCCAAACCAGAACATTATTTTAGCAGCTCATTTTCCCTTTGGGAAGTCCTATGTTGTACCACTGAGTTTAGTTCTTCCTTTTTTCAGTATGTTTTTGCTTACACCTATCAATATACAGTCCATAGAATTCACAAGCAGAGCATATGGTGAGTTTGGAAGTCCTTTGTTATCCCAACCATGAATCACATTACATTTAGAACACAAAAGCAGAGCAATAAAAGGTAGCTGTTGGCAAGTTTGCCCATTATTATAAAACTACAGTGTTAATAAAATACTGCTTTTCATAAAAGCATTTCTTAACCAAAATAGTTACAGAACTAATTACAGAACTCCAAGGAAGAAGAATAAGGAAGTTATGTGCTTCTTGGGCCCTTCGAAGGGGAATTATTTCATAGGTCATCTGTGTGTAAGTAATCTTACTGATGCGAGGAATTTTGGTCTTGTTCTGTTTAACTCCTCAGAAGCACACATGCAGGTTACTCACTTCTTACAAGATTGAACCGTGTTCTGCCATAGCCATGCTAAATCCAGAATCTTCAGAAAACTTGTACTGAACAGAGCAGCTCTCTTTGACCATTGAATCTCTCACAATTTGGCATACTCGGAAATCTACCGCAAATGGAACAGTCAGAATTTCACAAGGTAGAATTTGCTTTACCTTACTCTCTGCCACATGTATATGTATTTCTAACAAACGGCTCATCACTGTTGTGTTACTGGAGGAAAAATGTTCAGTAACTAGGTAATTAATCCAACTGTAAAGTCACTTATCCAACAAATTACAGGCTGTACATATCCTGGCAGTTGCTGTGCCTAAGAACAAAGACAGAGGCTGACTCTTCCTTAAAATTCTTTCTTTCCTTCTGTTATACTCAAACACCACTTTTCAACCAAAATACATAATGCTAGTCCAAGTGCAGATGGAGAGACAGGCTCACTGACATTATGTGCAAGATCTTGAAGCCCTCAGGTCACAAATAGTATGTTCTCTCCCTTTGCTGTAACACTGGATTGCTTTAGAGCATGACAGTGTCAGGATCTGACCCTGGGTAACAGCCTCAAGGTCACAGGATAAGTCATTATATCAGTCCTAAATGAGAACAGTTGACTTGACACTTCCTCTAATGCCAGATCCTTTTCCTTCCCAGGGGGAAAAAAAAAAATCAAATCCCACTAATTAATTCCAAAACCTATGACAGCAATATTATATCTTACTACAGTTATCACTTTGCTTCTTACGCTCCTCCGAAGCTATCAGTGATGCCTGTGAAGTCAAAGCAGGAAGGGTGATGTAGACATGTATTTTTTACATACAGCAAGTTCTTTCTCACTCCCCCTTCTATTTTCATTACATAATCATGGCAAGCTTTCTCGAAATCCATCCTCCAGATCTGGAGAGCATATAGAGAGCGCATAGCTGGTTGCCTAGCTAACACCTCCCGAAGAAATGTGACTCTGAATTGCAAACATAGATCTTTACAATTTGTTATTTTAAGAAATGGTTGGCGTTTTTCAGACATTTTTTTCTAAGATCTCTTCCAGTCTCTTCCTCTCATCTCAAGTTCAGGAGTCTTAAAGAACCCATTAGAAAGGAATGTCTCTACTTGGGGGTTTTAATTGTACCTATGGAGGCCCCAAGCAAAGATGTTCAGTTCATACCCCACTGGCTGTGCTGGATTTACGGAAGAGTTTCTCATTCAAGTAGACCCCCGACAGAGATGTTATAAGGATGAGGCTGCACTGGGATGTGCAATACCATTACAAAAAGAAATTGCCCCCAGTTTAGAGTAAGTGCCCTTGGGAAAAGGCGTCTACAGGCATCCTGTTAAAAACACACCCCTGGATTAACCCAAGAAATTGCTGCTCAGTTGGCAGAAGCGTGTCCTCTGCTAGAAAAAAAAACCCAACCAACCAACAGACAACCCCAAAGATGTGGCACACTGAGGAAACTCTTCAGTCAAGCCCCTTTTCTCCTGAGCACTCACCCACAGCAGCCGTAGCTCCAGGAGAAGCGGGAGCCGCAGCCAGACCCCGCAGTACCAACCCCACCACAACAACCATCTAAATCCAGTTTAGGATAGAACGATAAGGCGTTGTCTTACCTGATACACCTGTGCTGCTGGGTGCACAGTAGGACCAGGGCAGGAAAAACCCAGGTAAGCAATTCCATTTTAGTCCCATTTACTAGACAGTGGCAGACAAAACCCAGGTTCCCCGGCTGTCTTGGCTGCTCAGCAGCTCCAGCAGCGTTGCCATCCTCGTTGGCTGTGTTAAGTTGAATCTGAGTTTAAAGCAGTGCTGTGATGCTTAGCAGCAGCAGCCTCCCCGGTGTCTCCCGTGCCCGGGAGCCATGGAGGCAGGCAGTAACGGGGCGCAGGGCAGCTCCACTCTTCTGCGGACACCGGGCCGTGCCCCCGGTACCCTTCACCGCCCCGCTGCGGCACAGCGCACCCGGCTCTGCCTCCGGCCCGTCTGCCCGCGGGCCAGGCTGAGAGCTGAAAATAGCCTCTGGAATGATAGATAAATCCCGCCGAGCGCGGGCGGGAGAGAAGTAAAAGTGCTCCGGAGATACTAGCGTCCTGTGCTAATAACTGCAGAGAGGAGGAGGAGGCGGCGGTTTGGCAGCAGTGAGCAGGCGGCCCGGGGAGGTCTCAGGAGCCGGGACACCACGAGTGCGAGCGACGGGAGGTGAGGCACGGCTCAGTTCGACACGATGCAAGTCCCAGCCGCAGAGCTCCGGGGCGACCGCAGCTGCAGCCCGCCCTCAAGCAGAGGGAATATAAGAAAGGGAGGGGGGGGGAACGACACGCTCCGCTGAGGGGGAGCTGCCGCCTCTTCCTGTTCCAAGAGCCGTCCCAGGCGGGTGATACAGAAGCAGCCCCGAGGTTTCACAAAGTTCTGCCTCGCCGCTTGCGGGTCACGGGTGCGCTCCTTCTACGTGAAACGCTCCAGGTTACTCCAGCGAGCCCGGAGCCGTGACACTGCTTTCGCCACGCTCCATCCCGCGGTGGCCCCGTCCGCGTGCCCGGAACTCCCTCTCGCCCCGGCGGGACACTGCCGGCCGAGGAGAGGGGAAGGAGCCCCGGGCTGGGTCCTTCTTGACTTGCAGGTCAGACTCGGGTTTCTCCTCCATATTTGCTCTTTTCTTCCCTCCTCCTCCGCCTCCTCTTCTTTTTTTGGTGCTGTTCAATCGAGAATGACAATTTTAAAACCAACCCACAAAGGAAACACTGGGAAGGAGACATATTTTAAAAATATCATACATCACAAATGAATGTATAGATTCCTTAAGCAAATGAAAGGCTGCGCCAGGGGTAAAGTGTTCATTTATTTTTTCCTGTGCTTAATTTAGTATTATTATTCAATACCAGTATTTCAAATGACAACTAAAGGGTGGTGGATGAGGAGAATGACAACTCAGTGGGATCCAGGAGGAGACGAGACATACAGATATACACAGTACGTACACAAACGTACACAGCTTTACACCTTTCAGGGTATTTTCAGTTGATCTTCTTTGCTACAGATTTGACCACAAAAGCGAGTTAAAATGAAATGGCAATCCTCTAAACAAATCACTATCTAGAGAATTCTATTTTCTACAACAGCAACATTTCCACCATCCAATCTGTTCAGTCCCATGAGAAAGTTCTTTGCTGTCAGTGGTTCTGATACTTGAAAAAAGAGGAAGAGGATCAGTTACATGCTTTCTCTAAATTCAGCACATTAATTCTCTTTCTTACTTCTACCATAACATGCCTTTTTCAGCAAAAACCAGAAAGGTGAATGTCCATTGTGATCGGAGGATTGTAATACTTTTTTCTAAAAGAACTCCTTGCAACCAAGATATATTACAAGGGTTCTGGTTATCCCTTGAAAATAAACTATCCATCCCTTTCATTGGACATTGCATAGGGATATTTATCCAATTGTGGAAAACATCTAGAATGATCAAGGTTTCATACTGTAGATTTGGATTAACAATGTCATGATGAACGAAAGTATCACATACAGGGAGTTTTCCGTCACCACACCTGGTAACAAAGCCTCCTGTTATTTTCACAGGACTGATTTAGCTACCACTTTGTATCTTCAGAAACAGAGATGTTCTAAGATCATTTCCCACACAATTCCAAAAGAAACGTGCAGCTTCTCACAGACAAATAAATTACATTTGATGTAAACGGGCCTTAATCGTATCCTCTATATTATATAGAAGGACAAATGCTGTGTTATTCAGGCTGGGGTTTAGTTGAATACAAGTATGTATTTAAGCTAAATAGGCTGTTACATATACATGTGCACCCCCAATCAAAATTAATAATTCCTATTAGACAAAGGGAAGAGAGGGGACAAAATAATAATAATCAGGCATGTTTAATTTCCTACAATTCTAGCAGAATATCCCAAACTCAGATTAAATTTTCTCAAGAGATAGATTAAAAAACCCCAAACAATTAAAATGGCTACTAAAACATCAAAACAAAACAAAGAAGCTCCCTAAACCTTTCTCATCTAATCCTCTTGAAAATAATTAAAGCTTTCCTTTAGTTACTGGCTTGGAACTGTCAAATATTCCTAAAAAGATGGGCTGTGATACTAAATGTTTCTTAAGCCTGTTTACTACTCTGCTAAATGCCTGTGCTCATCTGTGTGGCTGCAGTCACTGGTGTTTGTGAAAATACCCATCTTACAATCAGCCCTCATGCATGGAGCTCCAATGGCTCATCAGCATAGGATGAAGCCATACTTCAGCATGACCAGGCTGGTTACACAGTTTGGAACAAACCTTCCTCTTTTCTGTTGTACATATAAACCTATAGTAGAGTTGGCACAGCAATGTAATAATGACTAACATGATACCTAAGTCAGTATTTCTGGATTGTTTTTTTGCCATGCCAGTCTATCAGAAGTTGATGGGCTCCTCACACATCTGCACATTTTGACAAGTAAGTATCATTTAAACATTATTAATTATGAAATCATTAGTTGCAATTACAATAATTATATAGTTAATAAACACATAAGTATATTAATGATTCTCTGAATCAGTACAGTATTAACAATTTCTAATTGCTAGAGTATTTACTCGTTACAGTAGTAAACAAAAGTCACAACTATGAAGTAATGTTTTACTGTAATTAAGACCAGAACCCACATTTCAAAACCTGTATTTTTCTTCTGGAGCACTTAACAGATGGGAGTTTCCTGATCACAGTCATCCCTATTTTTGTAACTGCTACCATAAAATAATGTATTGGAGGGCACAATTTGATGACATTGAAGAGAAATAGATGCCTTGAACTGGGCCAGATAACAAGTTTACATACTTCTTTATTACCTCAGGATTTTGAGAGCATATCAAAAGGACATTATTTAATTTACAATTACACTGCACTACCTGATACATTTAATAGATTGTTTTCTAAACAGGACAAGTGGTTTTACTGACAGAAGGGAAAGATGTCATACTGTCACATACAAATTTTAGAGGCAAAAGATGTACCACATGGCTAATTAGTTTCACTCATGATTCCACCTAAATAGCTCATGAAAGACTGTCATGGCAATGTCACGTGTACCCCTATTTTTATAAATGGATTTGAAAATACCAGTAGCAATCACATGTTGGGAATACTTCACTTCAGAGGTTGTACTTTACTTGCACTGTATGAATGTCTCATGGCCCCAGCATGTGTGTGTGTCTGTATTTAATAAATATCAGTATAATCACAACATTAATTCTCTTTTCACTTAAAGTGCTGGCTGAGAAATGTAGTTTTCATGCTTCCAAATGTTCTGTGGAACACCCAGTTCCTCCCTCAGTCCGCACACATTTGTTTGACAATTATGGAGTGCAATGCAACCAGACATTTTGCCTTTTTCTTTGTGCAACAGATTTGAGATGAAATTCCCCGATTTGCTTCTGTGGCAGTGCTCATTCCAGGACTGGAGGTGACTGTCTTACTCCAGTGGTATTGCTTTCAGAGGTGTGCTCCCAGCAGATGCCATTGCAGGTCATTCCTCAGTGGAGTCCTCTGATAGCAAGTGCCCCTCTTGTACTTTCTTACTACATCTGTAAGGATGACATGTTGATAAGATGCTTGCCCATGTTTTTTCTGTTGTTTACAGTCTGGTATTGATCTGTATCATAGAACAGGGCCAGAGAAACTGATTTATATAATGCAATATGAACCACACTGCAGAAGTTAAGATTCCACTATCGGCATGCCTTGCTGCCCAAAAGTTGGAAAGCTCCATATATGAGCTACTATCACCTTGGAAACAGTAGAAAAGAAATACCAACTGCCTGCAGAAGCACAGTGCGCAGACACAGAGCAAACTGAACTGTCCTGTCCTACTAAGTTTCAAACTGATCATGAGGTGGTATAAAGGAATGGCACTGAAATGCCTCTGAATTTAATTCACAGTAAGAAAAGAGCAGGATTTTGATTTATATCTGCTTGCTCTGCTACCCAGTTTCTCAGAGATGTACCACTGGTGGTCAGTGCCTACAAAATCCATAAGAGCAGCCAAAGTGTTTTTGTATATCTCCTGGAGCTTAAAGCTGGAGGAGAGTCACTGACTTTAGTTGACAGCTGTAAGTTGTGGATTGGGAGATAAGTAATTTAACATATCCAGAATAACTTGGATACTTTCTCTCTTCTCACATCTATATGGAAAATGAAAGTCTAGATTGTCTTTCTCCAGTGACAGGTTATTCACTCCCACAGAGGAATGACCAGTGGCCAGGAGATCACGTAGTCAGATGTATCTGGTAGTGTGCTCTCTGAAATGACTGCTGCTGATTGGGACTGTTGTAAAACCGCAGTAACAAAACATCTGGTATATCTGGATTCAGTTGGATTAACAATTTGAACTTGATTCCTCTTCAGAGTGACTACTACACCAACACTTCCTAAGGAACGCAACTCAATTTCCAATCATCTCCCAAAGCTGTCTCTGGCAGTGCCCATAATCCATTGTGGTTTACAGCAAAGGTGCAAATAAGCTGTTCTTTTCTGACTCAAGCACTGGTTAATGTTTTAGAAACCTTAGAGGTTAAACTAATTTATTTATTGCTAAAACTAGTTATTTTTTTGTTGTTGTTATGAAAATCATCCAAACAGCTGTAAACTGGGATTGAATAAATACCCTGAATAAAAATATCACAAGAAACTGAATATCAGTGATATTACCAGGTGTTCTTACAAGTGTTTTCTTGAGGGGAAAAAGCCATGTTTGGATCTTTTACGTTCTGACTATTGGAGTGTGAGAACTGGGAGGTTCAGAGTTAACTACCATTATATCTATTCTAGATCAGCAGAGAGAGCTATACAGCTAATCACTGCATATTTTTAGCCTACATCTTGTAGCTTTAATCCTGCAAATGTCTGTATGTAAGTTGTTTTATGTAATATGAATAGATGCCATAAAATCAAGATTTCACCATCCATAGAGCTAAGAATGTCTAAGTATTTCTAAAGAATTAGGACATATAGCGTAAGTGTGGGACAATGAATTGGTCACTGTGAGTAATATATGCTCTATACTGTGGGTGCCAGTGGAAATAAATACTTAGATTAGCAGCATGTGCATGATACTGAAAAACCAGACTTCTCTGAGCAACTATAAAAAACTATAGAAACATTCCTTACATTGAGGAGCATTTTCAGTTAAATACATCTGAGGATGCCTTCTGTCTCTGTGTACAAACCAGTGTGTGTTTAGGTACAGAGCTTTGCTTAAAGAATGATGTCCCATTGGATTAATGACCGAATTACTTTGAATCTTTGAACACCTGAGTTTCTTTAGCATGCCATTTAGGCCTAGTGCCAGCAGTAAGAGGACAAGAATCTGCTTTGCTCTGAATTGAACTGCACTGTCCCTTAATTGTATCAAGGTAATACAAGAAATAGAAAGGGAACCTAGTTATTACCAATGAAGAGCTAAAATCTGCTAACCAAACACACAGAGCAGTGAACAGAAGATTCTTCTGAGGAACAAAGTACTCCAACCGAGACACATGTTAAATACAGATATTTGGCTTTGTTGTGAAAAATAGCAAAACATCATCGAAATAATTTTTAATTTAGTGATTTTATGTATGCTTATAGTGTATTAAGGTGTTACAAGGATCCTCAGATCCAGCAGTTTCTGCTGAAGCTAAAGGAAGCATTCAGAATGTGATATTACAAATGGGCACTATGATCAGTACACAGGCTTTTTGCTATAACCTTTAATTAGTAACTAATGGTGACATACTATTGTCAGAATAGTCTAGGCTTACTTCAGAGAAGACATTTGAGACACCTTCGTTATGGATTGAAACTTGGAACTTTTCTGTATTCTAAAGTGTGTGTACTCCAACCTCAAATCTTTATGACTTTGGCATTGCAGAAAGCCAGGCGAATTCACTAGAAGGATTATTTCTAATTATAATGCCACCAACTTGTTTAAAATTTATAAATGCATGTAGAATGAACACTAAGCTGAAAAAATCTCATTTAATTTACCTGAAATCACATGAACGGGTGCTCAAGATAGACTGGGCAGTGTCCCTGGCACAGTTGCTCACCTGTGTGGTAACTCACGTTAATACCAACAGAAGTTTTAATGCCCTCGGATCTCTCAAGTGTCAGTCATCCTTTGGGAGCATGTGTCAAAGCTCACAGAAATGTGTGAAAACACTTGCCAGTCCAAACGGGAAACATGTTGTGTGTTATAGTGGCTCATATTTTAACTTACACTACTAAAAATAAAATCATCGTCAAGCAAGAAAACCCTGATCACCTGTTCAGCTATTTCAAATCTCTGTATTCATTGGCTTGATTAAACCTATGAATACCGCCCTGCGTTCTGCCCGTTTAGGAGGGAGCAAGTTTAGGAGCGGGAACTCGCTGTGGGGAGTTGGGCTCGCTCTCTATCAGGAGGGCCCGCCCGCTCGTACCGCCACCACCACTGCGCTCGGCGAGGGGGGTCAAGGCAAGCAGCGCCGCCTTCCCACAGCGGCTGCAGGAGAAGCGCTCCCTCCGGCTCCCCTGCTGCGGTCTGGCGGTGGTTTGCTCCGTTGCCGTGGCAGCGGCGCTAACGGTCGTGGTGCGCGGCAGCGGAGCGGAGTGGCTGTGGGGATAAGATTTGAGGCTCTGAGGTGAGGGTGGGAATTGTCGTGGTAGGCGTGCGGTGTACCTTGTGCGGGGTGTTGCTGCGTGACAGTGGGGTCCCGTGTCGGGATGGTGTCTTGGCACCTGTTGCTGCTTAGTGGTTTCCTTGCGGAAGGCTTTCAGGCCTCATGCCGTGGTGTAAATTTTTAATTTACCCACAGCTCTGTTGTGTCGGTGTTGGACTTGTGCTATCTGACAGTGCAGTTTGGTAGAGAGTATGCTGGCTACTGCTGGTGTATGGGCAGCTTGGTTTATGTTTGTGTTACTTTTTAGCACTGCTGGTGTTGCAAGGAATTCTGTCTTGGCTTTAAGGTGGTTCTTATAATTTAGCCTACCCCGTACTTAAGATTCCGTGGAGTGTTTTCTCTGTTCCAAACAGGATAAAATAGATCCTCTCTTCTAGTTCATGTTTTGAATTCTGCAAAAGGATTCACAGAAATGCATCTTCATTAAAATCAATCAGATGTACAAGTCTCTGGATTAGTAAGATCTTAATGAAATGCTCAACGATGTGGTAATAACTCATTCTAGATGATATATAGAATTTGCTGAATTCTAATAAATTTTATCACTATTTGGGAATGGTTTACCTAACAGTGGATGGCTGCATGAGATACAAGAGCAATCAGTGTTTGCTGGAGTTGTTCCCTAACCATTCTGAATAAAGTGGTTGCTAAGTGGATAAAATACATTCAGGTTTGTTTTGTTATTGAACTGATAGTTATGAAAGCCAAAACCTAAAACAGCAGTGTCCTTTCTTCTCTATAGGAGATTTATTAAAGTGGATACTCCAAATGTGGGACTGGTACAAAGGTGTGTGACTGTATCCAGTTCTTTCACATGCATTAAGTAATTAATGCTATTAAATCATCTCAAGAGATAGTCACCACTATTGTGAGTTCCTGGAGATTATACGTCTATAAAGTACAAGTTCTTTTTTTTCTCAGCCTGGTTGTTTTGAAAGGACTACCAGTATGGAAGATAATGAGAGCAGTTACAGTGAGGTAGAAGAGCAAAAATCTTCTCTAGCATTTCTGGAAGAGGAAGCAAAAGAAGACAAAGCTGGTCAGCTCTCTAATGTGGAAGAATGCTGGAAAGGTGAAAATGAGGAATTATTTTGCTAGCTCACAAAAAAAAAATCTATTTTAATATTTTAAATACCTGTTTTAATATCTATTAGAATCCAGGGTTGAAGAAGAGTTGACTGGTGGTAGCAAGATGGGAAAGAAGGACACCTCTGAACAAGCTGGAGACAAACCCGGTTCTAGCATGTAAATAACTTGTTACCATTTCTAGCAGAACTTCCTTTATAGCATTAACTTACCTTTTCAAGAGAAGGTTCAGTTAATTCAGCTATGTGTCTGTTGTTAAATTAGTCATAGGCTATACAGATCTCTCCACAAAAGAAAAAATAAAGTTGATTATGGCCACTAAAACAATGAGCTGAGTAAGATAAAGACATTTATAATCTGAAGCTGTTGTAGGTATGTACATAGAATACAATGATTGCACCATGTTAATGTGGGCTAATTGGCTTTCCTCAAAGGAGTGTTACACTAATCAGTTTACACTTTTAAAACCCATCCAGCTCTTTGCAGTGATGCATAGTGTTTGGTTTGTATTCTTCTGTGCCTTTGTAGAACATCAGGAGCTGCTGGAAGAAGACATGCTGGGCTGTTGAAGAATACCAGTGCCGGATTGTCATTTTTCTTAATTTTTCTCAGTGGTACAGAGTTTTGTACCACTGTGTAAAGTCAATTAGCACAGAATTGGTACGATGATAGATTAGTACTACACTGATTTTTATAAGTAGGTGATACAGTGGATTTATTCCTGAAGTAATAAACTGACATATAACAGAGGTCATGAATGAACAGGAAATTAGTGGTTTGAACGTGGCCTTAAGTAGTTGCTTCTCTTCTCACAGATATGAGTTCATGTTTTGGCTTGCTTTGACAAGACTGCTAATCACTACCCTAGAATGACCTGGCATGATGAAAATCTCCAATAATGGTTATTAATATATGTATGTGGGAAGTTGTGTAGCACATACACCTACTGCCAGTAAATGTTGGTGGTTTTACCATTATCAACAAAGAAATTCAAATACATCAAAATGATGTAAAAGTCCCCAAACCTTCAGACCTCTTCTCGGTATATGTTTTAGCAAACCAAAATGGTAAGAGAGATTAGCTCACCCCACAAACCCATCAGCTGTATATAATGTTTTAAAATAGTTTAGAATGTTCCCTCTAAAGTTTTAAACTATTGTTCAGGAAAAGTAGAATCTGTAAACCCCAGGTGTAATCAGGAGGAGACACAGACATTTCAAAACCAAGACATATAATTAATACATTAAATGTGGGTCTAAAATGTCCAACATTAGATACCCAAGTCTAAAAATCTCAGGTTAAGTGCATTTAGATAAACTTGTACCGATTATGTTTGTTTTTTTCCTTATTTATACTGGTCATATTTGTGACTGTTCTGCTAGCACAAGAGTAAAACAGAAAACAAGCCTCAAATGTGTAAGTGGATGATGTACAGACTTCATGTAACTTTTCCATTTCTTATGTTTTCATGTGCTTCAATTCAAAGGGAAAGCTTGGAACAAAATTTGGGTGACATTAGTAATATTCAGGCCATGAAGCATAAAGATAGAATCTGCTTATTGCGCTTACAGAGGAACCTAAAAGAGCTCAATGACATAGCCAGAAAAAAGGAACTTGAGGTCCAAAACCACAGGTTAGTGTTTAAGCAAACATAATCCATCAGCATAAATCACCATCCAGTGCTGGGGTCCTGCATCTGTTAAAAATATTAAAGTTCATAGATTCTTTTTGGGACAGTAATGTGATGCAAACACTTGTTTAATATAATATACTCAATATATCCCAAACCCTTGTAATGAATTGAGGATCAAGGGTAAAATTTAGTTATGTACTTGAAAAAATTAAATACAGAAGTGAATGTTGAAGAGGAAGTGTTTGGTCTGGGAGAATTTGATGTGAATTAGATGTATGCACAATCGTGCTGGTTCAACAGTCGGCTGGAAACATCAAGTGGAAAATTAATTGTAAACGTTTTCTTAACTGTGATGGCAATGATGCATTAGAATCAGTGAAGATACTTTAAGCACTCAAAAACGAGTGTTTTCCTATGTTAAAGTCACAAAGATGTTCTTTAGTAATAAATATACCCAAAGAAGGCTGATATAAGAAGATGCTGTTTATGCTGTTGTCTTTTTTGGTAATATCTGAACTATGGATGAAGTCAGAAAAAACTCTTGTTACATTTTTCTGGATTTTTGGAGAAAATGTTTGATGTTAACAAGGGCTTGTGAGGAACCTCAGAGTAAGAACTTAAAAGAAAAATTGTGGGGTTGTGGGGAGTTGGGGACTTGAAGGAATCCTAGCTGTGAATCTTGCTTCCAAAATGAAGAGTTTCATCAAGAAGAGTAAAGATCTTACAAAATATGAATAACCCATTTGTCTCTTGCAGAGACAAGCTGAGTACCTGTCAACTGCGGATCAGGATGCTAGCAAAGCGTCTGGATTATGTAGGCACTGAAATTGAGAAAGAGGAGGAGGCTGGCAACATGTAGGTAGAGAGTATTTCTGGATACCAAAGATTACAGGCATTCACTAGGCTTATCTGTGTGTAATTAATGAATAATGGTGCATTGGCTTGGGGATCATTAATCCCTAAGCTTTCTGGGCTAGAGATAATATTCTGTCAGGTAAATCAATACAGAAAAAAATAAGAATGGATAGGAAAGAGGCATATATTTAAAAATATAAAAACGAGAGCTTATTTACCCACTCCTGTCAGTTAACATTTATCAGGGTCACAGTCACTTCTGTTCAATATGATGAACCAACACCAATGTGCTATGGCAATTTCAGTGGTCATGGGTTTGCTTCTCATAATTATTCCAATCAGGATTCATAGATACATCTGCCATTTCTTTGCTTGGTTTGTGTGTTTGTTTGATGTTGTGAAATGCATGAATGCCTCTCAGGAGTAGTTTTGCATACAGGAGCTGTGCTGAGACACTTGTGCTGTAAAGTGGGAGGCAATTCGCTGTGCTCTTCACATTTGGTTTAAATAGAAAGAAGTGGGTGGCTTGTGTACCAGGCACCAGTGTATTGTGAACAAACTTCACAGCTGCATTTCATGACCTGTGTTAATCTTCAAGTTGATGTGTTGGTGAATGATAGAATTATAAAGGTGGGTTAGCTACCAAAATGGAATAGCTGCTTAAAGAAAAATGATTAGTTGAATGCTAATGAACTTCTTTGATGGGTGCTGTACTCTCTGTTCAGAGACAGTCTTAGTAACAACTACTAGCAAAGACAGATAAGCATTGTAGTTCTTATGCTTATGATGGGTCAAATTGTGAAGTCTAGACATGCAGAAAAATAACATTTCTCACAATCTATTACATTTAGCAAGTGATTAGTAGAGTAAAAAGACTTGATACATTTCTAGCTTATGCAGCTCAAAGGCATCATGTTTTAGCAATAAAGAAAATACCAGCTACCGTTAGCATCACTGATGGCCAGTACAAAAATTCTGAAGTTCAAGTAGTAACTTCAGATAGAAGATCAGTTTTCAATGTTAATTTAGAGGAAGTGAGTTTATGTTGAACATAGTTCACTGTTGATTATGTAGTATACTGTCTACTGGTTTTCCTGGATAGAGAACACCAAGGATAATAAACAACTGTGTGACAATGCCACCATTTAAGTGGAATGCATGTAATATTGTAATACCTTTTTAAAAGCAAAATCCGCCAAAGTTCTCTAGCTTCACCTGAACTTATTTTCATTAATATTAGTACTTTTACTAGCGAGAAATGAATAGTCACATTAAGTTACAGGTCCATACTTTTGAACTCAATCCTCCTCTGTACATTTCAACCAACATGTAATGGTTTATAGGAAGCTTCACTTTTGAATGAAGAATGGATACTTGGAAGGCTAAAGAAAAGACTGCATAAATTAGAGGAATTCTAATACATAAATCTCGGCCTTAAAGCTATTTTCCATTGTTGCTGATCTTGGGAGAGGGGTGTATTAATTTTTAAACTTTATTAGTTCCAGTTTCTTGCTGATTGTTTCTTTTTAATGTTAACAGTGCAGCCTTATCCCGCCTTTGGGCAGTGCACAGGCGACTGTGCACTGAACTGGAGCAAGAGAAAGATTTGGAGTTGAAAATTGCTTCGACAATAAAAGATCACACGTAAGTGAGGGCATGAGAAGACAATGTGATGGTAGTTGATCTTTATTATATTCTTCATATGCTGTATTAAACAAATACTAAAGATTCAAAAGTTAATCACTACGGGAGTTGTTTGTAAATGTTGAGCTACATCATTTGAGGTCATGTGAGGTTGGCTGTGAGACAAAGGACCTTGAAAGCAATTTGTAGCCTGACCAGTCCATTGCTTAGGAATTTTGTTGCTGTGGCTTAGTCCCTGAGTTGGTTTTGCACACATAAATGAAGATTTTATTTGGGGTTATGCATAAAACATGGACCTAAACAGATGTCATTTTAAATGAAAACTAAGCTGGACTAAAGTAAACCTGCTTGTGGTACTGATTTCTGAGCATAAATACTTCCTTTATAGGGCATAAGGAAAAGATTGAAATTGAGAATGATGAAGACATTGTAGTGATCCTGTGTATGTTTATGCTAAGTTAATATTCCTTTTTATCTGCACATACTAAATTACTTATATAGAATAAAATGTCTTACAGAAGGCAACAGGAGAGTGTGTTTATATTTTAACATCAGAGATGACACTACTAATGCCCCTACATCAAAGGAGAAACACAAGCACCAGCTTATAGATGTGCTTAACCAAGTGGTTAACCAGAATGCAGAGTGTTCTCCAGCAGCATTGTATAATAGCTTTAAAATGCTTGAGCTCTTTATTGTGTGATTAGGAATAATTCTATTAATCTGTTTATTTCTATCCCTATCATATCTCAATTCCTTCAGCAAGGCATAGAAGAATAAAAGCCTGTCCCTGAAGTTGTTTACTGTCGGAGAAAAAGCTATTTTCCTAATTTTTCTAATTTTCTAATGTGAATTTGGAAAACAGAACCTTGAGCTTTTTTTTACTTTTTTTTTTTTTTTTTTGACT